>RBNI01004395.1:0-14132 GCA_003990745.1 Jimgerdemannia flammicorona | reverse complement strand
GCAGCTTGTGTGCTGTCCATATAAGAAAGAATCTAACATTGTCAGCAGAGAGTGCGTTTCCACCTCGAATACTCCCTCTTTTGACGATCATTGCAGGGTGAAAAATGAGTAGACTGGACCAACGTACGAATTAAGTGCTGCTGTTTTGTTTGCTCATGATGCAGCAGGAAAGAACAAAGAAAAAGAACAAAGAAAATGAACAAAGAAAAAGAACAAAAGAAAAGAACAAAAGAAGAGAGGGAGCAAAAGGAAAGGGTGATGTTACCAAAGTGCGGCAGGAAAAAAAAACAAGAGCGAAATGAACAAAAGAAAGGGAGATGACACCAAAGATTTCAATCTGGATGGACCAATCTGGATGGACCAATCCGGATGGACCAATCTGGATGGACCAATCTGGATCAATCCGGATGGATCAATCCGGATGGATCAATCCAGTTGGATCAATCCGGATCAATCCGGATCAATCCAGATCAGATCACGAGACCAATCCGAGTTGATTCGAATCCATCACATGACGAATCTGATTCGAATCTCATCCGGATCAACTCCATCCGTTCGGAGCACTATTTAGACTAGTTTTGGATATTCAGGATTTTCTATATTTTAGGAAGTTCAAGAAACTAAGACCAGTTTAGTTGAATTGGCATATCACTGCAGATAATACCCAATTAGGAAATTTTGTAATAGGGTTAGGAGTGGGATCTAATAGGGAGCAGATTTACTTAAGAGTAGTTTGTGAGTTATTAAATAGGTTTATTTGCTATTCATGATATTGCTATACTAGGAGTAGTTATGTGAAGAGATATTGTAGAGAAGTGTTCAGGAGTTGTGTTTGGATTATTCTGTATATTTAAGTCTGAGATTTCTGAGATCTGAGAGAGGGGGTATTTATACTAGTAAGAGACTATCTAGACTATACTAAATATAGATATAGCACTTAGTGCCTTGCTGAGTCAGAATGCAGTCACATAGTATAAATGTGATCTGATATATCAAGAGATCATCTGACTACTGAGTCAGTTCATAGTTATATCATATAAGACTAATTGGGTAGTCTTTAATAACATTATTATCAATAATATTATCTCTGATAAAGTAGTCATCTAGAAAGAGTGGTTCTCAGATTACTTCTCCTTATTTGCTCAAATAGTAATATATTGAGACTTTATTACTATCTTATAGAATAGTATTATCTGTCTCATATATTGGGTATGGAGTTGGTGGGTAAAGGAGAGGTGCATCATCTTTGCTTTCATTGGATTTGCTATCTGTATATCTTCTATAGGTTACAGCACTATGAGTTGCAGAGTTGTAGTATACTGGTGGTTGTACTTTATATTGCTTATACTCAGATAGTGGGGTTGTTTGTTTGATCTTGAGAGTTATCTAGAGATACAGGTTATGTTCTCCAGTCTCTTCATTATAGTTGAAGTAATTAGGAGCAAATGCAGATTGGTACTCATGCCAGTGATCATTATCTCAATATGTCTTATAGATGGTTATGAACTGTTGTAAGTTTATTGGCAAGATTGGTAGAGTGATCAGAGTTGGCAGAGATTCTTAGCTCAAGGTTATATCAGTATCAGAGAGATCATTATCTTCTGCTTTATTATCATTAAATTGGATTATATTGTAGATATCTTTTATAGTATATCCAAGTATTTGTAGAATGTAGTTATCAGAGTGTGGAAAGGTTCTGTCTGTAGTTTGAACATACTCAATATACTTATAGTTGAGTTCTTATACTATATTGTCAATTTGACTATAGGATAGAGTAGCAACTATTTCAGTAGTAGTAACTTAGAGGTAGAGAATAAATATACTATACTCATAGAAGAGTTCTTAGTATTTATATGTGATAAGTTTCTGATATTAAGATATCTGGATAATATCTATATCATAGTAGTATTCAATCATGTCTTCTAGGAGGCAGCCAATCTGATAGTAGCTTGAGATCTGTCTAATTTGGTAGACTTTGCTAAGTATGTTCAGAGCATTCCATCAGACTTCCATGAAGTAGAGGGGGACTAGGCTATGGATATTCATAAGAGGTAGAGAGGGTGTGGCTTAGTTGATAATAGTATTTCAAATGTCAGTACAGATGTAGTTATAGATCTCAGTGGTCATATTTGTACATATGTTTATGAGTTGGAGTTGTTTATTTGGTTTGTTATAGTTCTCTATTTCGATACATCTGAATACTCAGTATATATATTTGGTCCTAATTGGTAAGACTCTATTTGTGTAAATCTTATATTTTATGACTTTGAGTTAACTCAGCTTTATGTACTATGACTTCAGTTTGACTCAGCTTTATGATCTTATATGTGATTTTCAGATTTGTTCAGAGATCATGTATAATTTTGGTAGCTTGTTCAGAGGGTAATGTATGATTTTAGTAGTTTGGAGATTGTGTGCTTATACACTCATATATCTCTGAGAACTCTAAAAAGTCAAAAAAGATTAAATATTTAAGATAAAAAAATCTGCTATACTTCTAAGATTAAGTATCTACTATATTATAACTTAGTATTATAATGGTGGCCCCAGAATAATGACATCAGCACAAGAGACAGCCTTTTCTTGCAAGCCACTAGATCAGAGTACAAGAAGATCATATAGTATATAAGATGAGCAATAATGACCAACTGTGAGTCATTGTGACTACAGTACAAGTATCTTGAGGAATATAAAAGAAGGATCAAGAAACTACAGTAACAGCAACCAAAAAGACCTACTAATCCCAAAATAGCTCAAAGACTTACTATAAATGAAATACCTGCCACTTGCCAAACCTCAAGGTCAAGGAACTACCAAGGTACCTTGATTGAAGAAAGGATGTTCCAAGATATCAGAAGAGCCATGAGGACCTGCTCAAGAAGGACTCCTAGTATCAACCTGGGTACTAGTGACCCTTATCATTATATCCTCTACTGCTATGAAATGGAAACAAGAATCACCATTGCTACCAAATGTCTCCAAATATGGTAGGAGTATGAAATAGGAAACCTTCTCTGCCAGGAGTTCCCACAGGCCAGCTCCCAAGAGTTACAAGATATTACTCCTATGGATATATGTGAAGCAAAGGTAGCTAAGAAGATCCATCAGATCTTCAGACATACACCATAGTCAATCCCTAACTTAGAGTATGTTAGAGTCTCAGATTTCAGAGACCTGTCATCCTACTGTATCAATACACTAGAAACCAAGGTGGCTATAGAAGCCCAGTCCACTATCACCCTCAATAGTGACGAAGTAGAAGACTTCTGGCATCCTATCCTCCAGGACAACCCAGACCAATTTCTGCAAGGATTGATCTCAGCATTCCAAGACCCAAGCATCTAGGTTAGACCTTGCCAAGACCTCACATTTGTTCCTTATTTTGTGAAAGAGAACCTTATAGACTGGAGAGCCCCAGACCTTCTTGTTCCTACTGCTGAACATGATAATGTCATTGGTGATGACATCATCCCACATAACATATGTAAGATGTGCAACATGCATGAAGTATATGAAATATGTAACCTATATAATAATGATGAATTCACAAATCTCATCTCTTTTAGTGACAACAAGAATAAAGCCCCTATGGTCTTGAACATTCTGCTCTAAAGTTCTTTAATTATACTGAGTTATGCCAGCACTAGTATTCTGATATAATACTGAGTTATGCCAGTACTGGCATTCTGAGATAACACTGAATTATTCCAGCACCATTTTTCTGTACCATTAAAATTATACCAGTATCCTGAACCTATACAACCATTAGTGCTGACCCTAGAACTTAGCAGTTTTTCCTGTTCTGGTATTTTATTTTAGTTATTGGAATTTATATTTAGCTTTATATATTAGCAATCATTGAATTATATTTTGTATAAATACTCCTCTTATTTCCTCTGAAATAAAGTCAGTCCATTCAGTTCCTCTTAGTACAATATACACACTTACTTGCAAGCAATCTAAGAGATAACAAGACAGTTAAAGATAAGAAGTTTGAGGACTATAAGACCTTGAGAAGACACTCCAATAAGAACTTGCTTATAACAAACTTGAGTTAGTCTAAGAGATACATCTTGAAGAGAATCTGGTGTATTTGAAGGACTCAGTAACTACTATGTGACAACTTGGTACCCATTGGCTGATGATTCAAGATGAATCCCTCACTTTCAAGCTGAAAAATAAATAACCCCACAACAACTACTCTGACTATAAAAGTCACTACTGCAAGAATTCAAGATAAGATGGAAATGTATCCCCTCATATTCTATGGATATATTACTGAAAAGTCAATCCTGATCTTCATTGAAGACTTTGAACAATTTACCACCATATGAGCCCTTGGTGTAGATGCACAATTGGCCCTTCTACCAGTCAGTCTCAGAGGACCTACTAGAGATAAGTTTAATACAGCCACTATTGCTGATAATGGTGCAGCTAAACTTGCCAACATGAAGGCCTTCCTCAGAACAATATACTATACTGAAAAGATCAAGCAAGCTCTCAAGAATCAACTCAACACTATCTGCTAGAGACTTAGTGAAGACCCCAACTCATTCTATATCTGAATCTACCACCAGATTGTCTTGGCTGACTATGATGATGTCCTCAAGGAACAAATAGCAGATTCAATCTTTCTCAAAGGAGTTTACTCTGAAATTGCTCTAACAATCTGGTCTACCCCAGCTGCACTGATCCTTGATCAGAAAGTGGTCTTTATACAGAGATATTGGACTGCCAGACATCCTACCAAACACTCAATAGAGAAAATAACTGGCATCAAGATGGAGCCATCAAAGCCAACTAGTATTATACCTGCTACAGTTGTAAACAGACAACTAACTCCACCTATCTCCAAGATAGTCAAAGCTGATCCAGTAGAGAAACTTGCCAAGCAGTTCACTGAGATGACTGCACACCTTAGTAATATTGTTAGAGAAGTCTGAAGTGCCAATAGGAGACCAGTGCAGAGATTTGCAGCTGCTACAGAAGAATGCAATATCATATACTTCAGATATAGAAAAGAAGGCCACTATGTAAATAATTGCATGACTAAAACAAGATACAAAGCCCAACCAAGCAATGCTAGCAGAACTAGAGAACAAACTAATATAGTAGTCATTGAGGAGATTGGCAATATTGATGATGAAGAATATTATGAGGAGCTTGAATTCTATCCTACTACTGAAGGTACCAGAACCCAGTCCAAGCCCTATGATAAGAAGAGCAACAGTAAGCCAGTTAGAAGACCAAAGAAGACCCCAGCTGTCACTATTAAAAGCAAGACTCAACCTGAGGAGATTGATCAAGACATGGAGTTAGATGAAGCTACCTACCAAATCATTGAAGGTACTACTCCAGTCTCAGAAGAAAGTGAAAGCAAGAAGGAATAGAAGCTGCATAAGACCAAGATCCACTAGTATGATATCTACAAGGACCAAGAAATAGGTTCTCAGCAAAGCTGACTAATACTGTTCTACAATGTTCTAAAAGGTTCTATGACTAGTTAAGATAAAATACTTAGTGTCAAGGAAAGATAAGAATGTTCTAGTAGTGTCTGGGTACTAAGAGAAGGTTTTTAAGTAAGTAGAAGGTGGCAGAATATAGTAGAATATTCAAGAAATAATAAGAAAAGACTAACTGAAAGATGTGAAAATATACTAAGACTAAATATGACTGTGAAATTGTTATATTCCTTTCTCCTTAAGAACTAACATCTTTGTTGAGTTCTTAGATAATACAAGACTAGATATATTTAACCAAAATTTCTCAAACTTGTATTGACACATTGATAAAGATTAGCCATCCTTATATAGAGCAGAGGGCCTATTACTAAACTAATCAACTAGAAGGGATTCAAACTCAGTTAGTAGCTTCATTTCAGTAGACTTCTTATTTATTAAATATTCTGCTAGTTCTGGGGTTCCAAAGTAAACTTCTAATATATAAGGCACTGGTTATTACCATAGGTCATTAACAATCTAAAGAAGTCACTATAGAGATTGGATAATATATTTTGCCTCAAAGTCTTGAACTAGATCTTGAGAGTTCTTGAGATTGATCAGTGGTTTCCAGATAGTATCATATTCAGAGTAGCTCATCTACTTGACTAGGTATTCAGGATGGCAGTAGTAGATTCATTTGTTAAGAATTTTCTCAGCTTTATACTTGATATGGTCTTCAATAATTATAGGAGCAGATAGCTTAGGAATTTGACCAGAGTAGGACAGTGACTGGTTCCAGGTCTTAAGGTGTGATATATAAAATACTGAGTGTACTCTCATGGTTTCAGGTAGCTTGAGGTGGTAGAAGGATGCAGAAACTTGTTCAGTGATCTCAAAAGGTCTAATATACTTAAGTTGGAACTTATTCAAAGAGTAGTTAACTTGAGATTATATCTTGAGGTTCTTAGTAGATAGTAAGACTTGATCTCTAACAGTGTAAGTAATATTATAGTATTTCTTATCAGCATACTTAGCTTGATGCTATTGAGCCTTCTGAAGATTCATAGTGGTAATCTTGAGTAGTTTATTCATTTTGTCTATAAGGCTCTTAGTAGTAGGAACTTATATATATTTGACTGCTTTTCTTAAAAAGAAATAAACTTGCAAAGATCTTGGAATCTTGATCATAGAGTAACCAGAAAGGAGAAAGACCAGTAGATGATTGGATAGTATTATTATATATGAACTCCACATAAGTCAGATAGTGGTTCCAATTATCTTACTTATAAAAAACATAGTTTCTAAGTATTTGTTCTAGAGTTCTGTTCATATGCTCAGTTTGTCTATTAGTTTGTGAGTAGATATAGCCAATTGGGTTCCCAGGGTCTTGAAGAGAGTTTGCTAGAAGTAACTAATGAACTTAGGGTTATGATCACTAATAATTACTCATAGTAGGCCATAGTAATAGAAAATAGACTTGAAGAAAATTCTTACAATCTCAGATACAGTAGCATTGATAGTAGTTGGTTCAGCAACCATAGTCTTGATCAGATAGTCAACAAATACAATGATAGCATTAGCATCAGATTGAGTTCATAGCAGTTGAGTTATGAAGTTCATGGTAACTTGCTTAAATTTCTTAGTGAAAATTAGCAGAGTTATAGCAAACCAGCTGGTACTTAGTTGGTAGACTTGTTGTGCTGATATAGATCATAGCTAGCAACATAGTTCTTGATTTCCTTGACTATACTTAGCCAATAATAGTAGTATTGGATGTTCTTGATAATCTTCTCAATTCCCAGATGACTGGCAAGAGAGGAGTTATAGTGTTCTTGTAAAACCTTATAGTATAGGTTTATATTTTCAGCTAGGTAGACTTGGTCTTGATGATAGATCAGATTGTTCTTGACAGTATATATATCCTTGAGCTTATTTGAGAAAACTCTAGTGGTAACTATATCTTCTTTATAAGCTTGCCTGATTTGATCTAGGAATTCTGATGCCAAGGTAACTTATATGATTGTAGTGAGGTCAGGGTATCTTAATAAGGCATCTGGTACTATAAGTATCTTGCTAGGCTTATAGATGATCATTGAGTTAAAAGTTTGAAGTTTGAGGCTCTACTTAGCTTATAGATATGACAGAGTAGATTGGGTGTTGATGTACTTGAGAGATTGATAGTCAGTGATAATATCAAACTCAATACCTTCTAAATAGCATCACTAGTAGTCTAGTGTATATATTATTGCCAGTAGTTCTTTCTTATAGGTGGCTAGCTTTTGTTCAGCTGGAGCCAACTTACAGGACTCAAAAGTAATAGGACAATGTTCTTTGCCATCATCTTGTGACAAGACTGCTCTAATAGTAAAATTTGATACATCAGTAGTGACTATAAATTTTAGACCTTGATCTGCATTAAACAGAACTGGAGTATAGGTCAGACAGTTCTTAAGTTCTTGAAAAACTTATTAATAGAAGAGATCTTAGGTATAGAGTATATAGTGATCTGAGTATGAGGTCTTCCTCATGAGATTAGTTAATAGCTTGGTAATACTGGAGAAGTTTCTAACAAAGTAATAATAGTAGCCAGTTAAACCAAGAAAGAATTGGAGTTCTGTGAGATTTGATAGAATAGGCTATTTTTCAATTACTTCTATCTTGTATAGGTCTACTTGAATTCCTTATGCAGAGACAATGTGGCCAAGATATTTGACTTATTTCTTGAAGAATTCATACTTCTTGAGCTTAGCATAAAGCTTGTATTTTTGCAGGATCTCCAGGACTATTCAAATATATTTGAGGTATTCTTCTTTAGTTATACTAAAGATCAGGATGTTGTCAAGATATACCAATAGGAAAATAAATAGTTGGCCCTTAAATATCTTGTTTATCAAGGTCTAGAATATAGCAGGGTATATTGGTGAGACCAAATACTAAGACCAAGAATTCATAGAGTTCAAAAGGAGTCATAAACATAGTCTTGGAAATATCTTCCAACTTGATTTGAATCTGGTGGTATTTTGATATGAGGTCCAATTTGGTGAAGTACTTGGCATTTTTGAGGGCATCAAAAATTTGATCAATCAAGGATAGCAAATAGTGGTTCTTGACAGTAAACTTATTGAGTATATGATAGTCTATATATATTCACAGAGTACCATCCTTCTTCTTAATGAATCAGACTGGTGAGCTATAAGGAGATTTGCTTAGCTAGATGGCTCCTCATACAAGTAGTTCTTCTAGTTTCTTCTTGACTGCTTTGATTTTGAGTGGTGATATACAGTATATGTGTTTCTTGGATAGTACAGCTCTTAGGCTCAGTTTGATTTCATGATCAACTTCTTGTATAGGTGGTAGACCAGATAGCTTGTCTGGAAAGATATCTTTGAATTCTTCTAGCAGTAACTTGACACTTTTATTGACTGATAGTCTCTTATTTTATTTCTTAGAACAGACTATTACAATAAAGATATGCATTGTCTTCTTGAGTACTTTCTTATACTATATAGCTGACAATATTGCAATCTGAGTCTTGCTTATGGTCTTGTCTATCTTGATAGTAATGTTGACTCTATCCTAAAGTAAGATGACTTCATTCTTACATCAATTGATATCTGGGTTATATTTTGTAAGCTAGAATTTTCCTAGGATCAGATCATAATCTCCTAGTAGTACAATCTTGAAGTCTACTCATTCCTAATATTTCTGGATCTTGATGAGTAGTTTGGCAGTAATTGACTCGATGAGGTACAGAATACCATCTGTAGTAACTATACTATTATTCTTGGATACAGGCTTAGTTAAGATCTTGAGACTTTTGATGAGATTCTAATTGATGAAGTTCCCTGTAGCTCTACTGTCTATGAGTACTTGAACTTCTTTTCCTTTGACTAGATCTTTGAAAATAAGTATAACTTGAGCTTGATTTTTAGTAAGACTTATTGCTTGATCAGTACTACCAAAATCTTTTTAATCTCATTTGGTTTCAGGAAGTTCTTGGACTTCTGTAATCTTGAGTTGACTGGATTTTTTTAGAATCACTTGTGTAACTCAGTCTCTTTCCTTGACTGTATAGTCTTAATCCTTCAGGACTTGAACTTGTCCTTAAAAGTCTAGATCAATAATATCAGTACCTATATCTAAATAATGTTTGATACTGAGTTCTGATTATAGTATAATTCTGGCATAATGTCCTTTAGAACATTGAACTGCAATTCTAATAGGCACCAGAGTTCAGTTCTTGGCTGGAATGGTGACTTGTTTGACAGAGTGTAGGTCAAGACCAATAGTTCCTTCTGTTTGATATTAAGAGACCTGGGCCTTTGGGTGAAGCTTCTTGATCTTGAGCTCAGATTGACTGATAGTGGGGTTGATGGGTGTATCTTTGGACAATACAGTGACTGGTCTTAAGGATTTGCTAGTCTTCTTAGGACATTTGGTTACAATGTGTTCTGTTTGGCAATAGAAGAAACAGACTCCAGATTTCTTCAGACAGTCTTTTTCTTTAGGAGTAAGCTTGGTGTTCTTTTTATTTATAGTGTCCAAATCTATTGATGCTGGACCAACTGTCTTTGGTTGGTTTCTGTGGCAGTTCTTAAAATAGTTCTTCTTATAGTATTCTGGTTCAAAGTAGTTACCAAAAGTGATGATATTAAACCTATCAGTGATTCTCATGGCTTCATCAAGATTTTGGGCTCTTCTAGCTCAATCTTGACTCATGTGTTTCCCTTCAGATCTCAGATATAGCAGTCTATCTTTTTGTCCTCAAATATCACTGGTAGTTTGGGTAAGATTGATAAGAATTTTATATTATAACTTTGTACAGACTTGAGTTACTTAATGTTCACTAACTTGTCTCTGACTAGCTTGGTAGCATTAGCAGGCTTGAACTGCCTGTGAAGGGCTCTCTTAAAAGCTTTCTAGTCTCTAATTCATATATATGAGTATATAGATATAGTTGTAATATAATTGTGCTATCAGATAGCTACATTCCCTCAGAGAAGTATAGTGGCAAATTAGACTTATATGTCTTCTTTCATTCTTGTAAGCTCAAAGTATTGATCCAACTAGAAGGTCCATGTATCTATAGATAGTCCTCCTTGATGACTATCGAAGGTATCTGACTTAAGTAGCTTGAAACTAACTGATACTATAGCAGAATGTGATACATATACTTGCAGTTCTTATTTTCTGCTATTCTAATTATACTTGAAGTTCTTGAATTTGATGGGCCATAGTAGTGATTATTTCCTCTATGCCAATTTGTAGTTCTTCTGCTTCTTCTATAGCAGAGAGGTCTGGCTAGTAAGCTGACTCTTCACAGCTCATTTCAGGTTTTTGTAACTGATTGTGACTGGTTTCCAAATTTGTGTGAGATTTCTTAATAAGGCAAGGTATAATAATACTACTGCTACTAAGTATAATAGTTCTAGTTTCTTTAAGAGGAAGTAGCTTAATCTGAAAGTTCTAGTTAGTCTAAAGTAGCTCAAAGAGATACTTAAAGGTTCAAGTATTCTCAAAGGATTTCTGAGAGAAAATATTCTGAGCTTTATTCAGGCAGAGAACAAGGATATTTATACATGATCTGAAAGAAAGATCTAGAAGAATCTTGGAAAAAAAGAGAAATACCAAGAAATAGGTTCTTAGCAAAGCTGACTAATACTGTTCTACAATATTCTGAAAGATTCTATAACTAGCTAAAATAAGATACTTGGTGCTAAGGAAAGATAAGAATGTTCTAGTGATATCTGGACACTAAGAGAAGATTTCTAAGCAAGTAGAAGATAATAGAATATAGTAGAATATTTAAGAAATGATAAGAAAAAACTAACTAAAATATATGAAAATATACTAAGACTAAATATGACTGTGAAATTATTATAAAATAATGATGATTTTCAACTATCAAAAAATGAATATGAATGCTATAAAAAGAATAAAGAGAAATATGGCAAAAATAATTATTATAAGTAATATATAAGATAGTATAATAATAATAATTAAGTAAGAGTATTAATATCTATAACTAATGATATTTATAATATCTACTTCTTGTGATACTAACTGGTCTATAATTAGAAAATAATATTATACAACTAGAATGTCTCTTTATAATAAATATAAAGATCAATATAATGAGTAAAGACTTATTTTGAATATTATAGAATATTTACATTACTTCTTTATTTATATATATTGATGATATCTCTTACTGATAAGTAAGTTATATAAATATTATGATAGAATACTTTTCAATTTGTAAAAATTTCTTAGATATAAAATTTTATAGTTATATTTAGGTTATATAGTTCTAGTTTTTTATATATATTATATATTGCTTTTTTATTCTAGATTATATATATATTAAAGTTTACATATCTCATTAAGCAAGAGTATTGAGATAGCAACTCAATATATAGGTATATAACTTTACACTATATAGATCAAAACTCTCCTTCACAACCCACCAAGCACTACACTCTTATTAAACCTAGACTAGCTATTGTTTAGCAGCTCAACTATACCAGATATATATAGTAGAGCAAAGTTGCCTATATCTTATTCTATATACTATACTCTTCTTACTACTAGAGAGTAATAAATATATACTTTTAAGTATACATCTGAAACCCCAATATATATACAAGATCATATCTAAGTCAATTTATATATGTAGTTCCCACTATTTTAAAGAAAGCAATAGATAAAGAAAAACTCTTCTCAAAGTATAGAATAGTGAATAAGATCTAGTTCTCCCTAATGAGATAAATAAAGAACTTATATATGAGATAGGAAGAGACCCCCAATACTCTACTACTCAAGTCTGCAGGCCTCAATTATATTATTATATCAGTTCCTAGTTTCAGTTAAGTATAGTTAAGATATCTAATCTAGGTAGTCTCAGACCCTCTGACTATCTCCAATAATCAGAGCTCAACTTTATGAATTACCAAAAGTAGCTGAGAGTAATACTTACTATCTAACCACTCTATACCAATCAGAAGGCCCCACTAATGTAGTACTCACTCTAACTCTGATGACCATCCCTAACTTAGTACCCTACTGGTCTACTATAATTACTCATTCTTTTATCTATAATAATTATCTTCTCTCTCATTTCAAATCTTCCCAAAAAGCAGTTATCTATACTAAAACTATACTTACTGAAAAGCTTGCCAAAGCTCAGAGGGTCTCACTATAGATACTGGAGATCTGTAGATAACCTATACTGGTACTTGATACCTAAGGTCAGATAACTCTATATATAGTCTATAATATACCAGATAATACTTTATTAATGATAGTAAAAGAAAGAAAGTACTATACTAAAATGAAAATACTCCAGACATAGCTGAAGATATCAGAAACTGTGAAAAAGTAGAGAAGACATCAATCTGATATTAATAAAGGAGTAACTCATCATTATTGCCTCTCTCCCACAGCCCTGCAATAAATACAGCAAACTAACCTAAGATAGAGAGGGTAAAAGTTATAGAAAGTAGACTCAAAAGATTACCTACCAAACCTTATAATCAGTAAGATAGCAGAGAAAGAGTGCCTTATTTATATTATTTATTAGTAATATATGAAATATGTAACTTATACAATTTAAATAAACTGCTTTTTCTATTTATCACTATAAGGTTATGAGCTCTGAATAACTTAAGATAGTGAGTCTGATTAATAGCTATAATTTTTATCAAATATTTACAATATTTCAGAACTTAACTACTTTCTTATAAAGAAATTAGAACCATTACAATGAAGTTAATCAGCATAATCAAGAAAACAAAGATATATATTAACTTATTGACTATTGAGAGAGATACAAGTATAATTAGGTTGGAGGAAGTTAATGAAGAATAATCTCACTTTATAAACCCAATACAATCTATATATCTGTTCTTCACTCAGTGGAGGAGGAGGGCCCAGTGAGAGTCAGGAGAGTGAACTCAGAGCCAGTATCAAATCAAATAGAAGACATATAGAAGAGTATATATAAAGGAGATAAATAAAAAACATAACTAAAAATGCATCAGCTATTTATTATCATATAAAAATACAATCCTTATATATAAAATACAATGTCCTAAAAGAGAGAATGTACCACAACTTAGAGTGAACCAAATTAGAAACCATATGACCACTGAAGATAAACAGAGATAAAGAGAGAGCCAATCTCAGTTATAGGATAAAAATCACAAATAAATACAAATAAAACAAATCCAAATCAGGATTAAAAAACATCCTTACCCCCTCTAGGATCTCATACTTGCTCCAGGGTCTCAGCCTTACTCTGCTCTCTTCTGCTATCTTCAGTCTCTTGCTTTGCTCAGGCTCACTATAGCTTACTCTGTTTCAGCCTCACCCCTTACTTGTGCTCACTCCTCTAGAGTCTGTAGATGTTTTTTAATCCTGATTTGGATTTATTTTGTTTGTGTTTATTTGTGATTTTTATCCTGCAACTAGGATTGGCTCCTTCTTTATCTCTGCTATCTCTGGTGGTCATGTGATTCCTAATTCAGTTTGCTCTAAGTTGTATTTTTTTTTTTTTTTTTTTTTTTTTTTATGTTTTTTTGTCTTTGCCTTTTTTACCAGTCTATAATTAGTTTTTCTTCTCACCTCTTCTTTTCCAATTCCCATATGGGGGCTTCTTCCCCCCACTTCCTCACAGATAATGTTTTCTCTTTC
>RBNI01004394.1:0-14133 GCA_003990745.1 Jimgerdemannia flammicorona | reverse complement strand
AAAATGGACTTTCATCAAGAGGAGGTGGGGGGAGGGAGGTGGGGGGGAGAGAAGGGGGGGCCTAGGGGGATTGAATAGGGGTGGGGCACTGTATATTATATAGAGGATAGATGGATATATTAATAAAGAATGGAGTCCAAGTGATTATAAAAAAAAAAAAAAAAAAAAAAAAAAAAAAAAAAAATCCCTAAGTAATAGACTAGTTTTTCTGCTAGTACTACTATTCCAATCACATTATCACCAACTATTCTGCTGCCTAGCACCAGAGTCTCACATTTGTACCAGTTGAGTTTAGTACCTGAGCCTCTCTCATACCATTCTACAGACCTCCTTAATTTCTCTACATCCTCCAATAAACTCAGTCCAACTACCATATTATCTACAAAAGCCCCCACTTTCTAATTAATTCCCAAAATGTCTAAACCCCCAATTTGACACCTGATCCTGTCTAATAGGGGCTCTAAGGAAAGGGCATATAAGATGGGTGACAAAGGATCTCCTTGTGGCACCCCATGACTAAGTGAGAAAGTTACACCCTGGTACCCATTTACTACTAATACTGCTTGACTGTTTTCTAATAGACTGATTAATGCCCTTCTGAATCCTGGGGGTACTTTAACCTATTTCAGCACTCCCTCCAGTCAGACCCCCCTCACCCTATCATAAGTCTTCTCTTGATCCAGAAACACTAACTAGCCATTCACTCTAGCTACCTAAGCTCCTTCAATCACTCCATAGATCCAGGCAGTTCTATCTCAGATCAACTGACCACCAACAAATCCCCTCTGCTCCACTCCTAGTACCTGCTTGAGTGATCCCCTGCAATCTAGTCACTAAGATCTTTGTCACTAGCTTGTGGTCCATATCAAGTAGCATGATCAGTCACCAGTTCTTCCAATCTTCTCTTCTCTTCTTATCTTTATAGAGCAAAGAGACCAGCCCTAGGTGCTGGCCCCCAATCTAAGATCTAGATCAAAGGACCTCATCACTCATCACTATCATTTCCTCCAATATCACCTCCACCCCCACCATCTTCTTCCAAAAATCTCAGGGAAGTCTATCCTCTCCTGGAGCTGTCCTCTTACTTGTTGAAGCCAAGACCTTACATACTTCCTCTCCCTATACTGGATCTCCCAGTGTCCTCAGGCCCAGAGCTGGGTTTGGATGCCAATCCTCTAACTGCTGTTCAATGTTCAGAGCATTCTCATCCCCTTCTTCCTTACTCTATAATTTCCTCTAGTGAGTCCTCAGTAATCCCAGAATCTTAGGAGTTCCTACTACCATCTCTCCATCCTCATCCAAAATCCCCTCCCACTGCTGTCTGGTCCTCTGAGCCTGAAGCAACCATGAAAGAAATCTAGTGGGCCTCTCCCCCTCCTCCAACCCCTACCACCACAACCTTGCCACCATCTCCTTCAACTGAATTTCTTCCTCCATTCATAGTACTTTCTTTAACTCAACAACTTCTTTTTGTATCTGCAGAATTTGCCAATTGGCTGCCCCCTAATCCTCCAGCGACCTTACCTATCTCTCCAGAAGTACTGTCAATCTCTGTGAAGCCCATTACACCCACTACTGCCACTGAGTACTCCTTTCTTTCCCTGCCTCCCTCTAGTACCTCTGAGCACTAGATTTCAGCTGCTGCTAGCGATTTCCAATCACTAATCCCTGCTCCCACTACCTCCCAATCTTCACAATAACTTCTATCTCTTAGTCTGTCCATAAGGAACCATTCTCCAGTAAAGAGGAATTCAGCTGCCAATATCCTGACCTATCTCTACTTCCCCCAAATCTCCCCCTTTCTACCAGACCCCAGTGATCTGACCATAGGCACCAAACCACCTCTAGCATATCTCAGACATCGACTCTCCAGCACTCTACCATTAACACCCAGTTGATCTAGGAGCCTAGCCCTGCCACCCAATAGGTATAAATTCAGCAATCCATCCAAAACTGTCACCCCAAGTCAACCAAGGAGCTTAACCTCTCAATCTCCATCCAATTATCTAACCTGCCACTTTTGCCTCTCACTCCTCTCCCACTATCAGTTCTGTCCAACCCATTATTTCATACTATGTTGAAATCACCCCCCAAGCAATCAATCCCTGCCTTACCCATAACACCAGCCTCACTCAGGTCTCTGATTTAATCTATGCATTCCCCTCTCTCAGCCAGGCAGTAATATGACCCAATAGTCAAAGGATTCTACCCAGACCTTTTTTATACTCCCTACACCAATCTACTCTCCCAATGTCCAATGTCTTCAATGTCCCCTATTCTCTTTCTAACTAGAATGTCCACTTGCCCAGTCCATATAGCAGCTCCACCCCATTCTCTAGTCTAGTCCTGTAAGTCTATATCTACCTTATACCATATATTCTGTAATTAGAAGAGATCTGCATCTAGCCCCTTTAGCCAGCCAAAGATATTCTTACACTATGCTGCTCCCCTCAATCCATTGACATTCAAAGAGATGATTCTAGTTATACTGTTCATATTGAATAATGTTTGATAGTGAGATCTCTATCTAGTATTCCACACTTATCTCATCTTCAGCTAGATCCATATGCTGCTCTACCTCCAACTCATCTGCTGCTACAGTCTGAGCATCCAGTGCCTCCAAGATCTCCTGATACTCTATCCCATCTACAACCTCTATTTTTACCTGATAATCTGTACATACTACTCTCCACTTCTCCAACCCCTTCCTCAAACTCTACAAGTATACTACCCAGTCATTTGCAATCTCTTTAAGGGTCTTCTTCTACTGATCATTAACTTGATATTCCTCTGACTCCAAGAGTACTGCTAGGATCTCATTCCTAATCTTCCTCAGTACCTCCTCCTCTTGAAAAATTTCTTCCTAATGTCTATCACTTAGTACCCAGAAGTCCTCTCTCCCCAGCTCCTCAGCTGACACTCCCTCCAGAGTCTTCTACAGCCATTTCTTCTCATTCACTACCTCAGCAACACTCTGGGCAACTCTCGCAACCTCCACCACCAGGTCCACCAAAGTGCTTCTCCTCTCTGACTCATCCCACTTCTCTTTCAGTATATCTAGAAGTTCCTTCTCACCACCTGCACTATCCAGGACACTATATTGAGGGCAAACTTTCTCTCTCATTTTAGCATCCTCCACCACACTGGCCTAGCCCTCCTTGCTCAATCCATCTTGTGCCACACCCTATGCTGACTTATGCTCTCCAGCCCAGGCACTCTCTTATAGTCCAGCACCACTCATATCTACTCCACTGCCTCCCCCACCCTCTCTTAATTTCTCTAATAGCTCCTTCTGGATTCACCTTCTCTGAGCCTTCTCCCAGACCCCCTTGTCTATTCTAATTCTCTTACCATTCACAATCTCCACCACCATCTTGGCTTCATACTTCTTCCAAGCCAGTTGTCTTCTCTCCACTGCTTCAGCTAGATTCTCAAGAGCCTCCAACAAGTCCTCTTTCTCCTCAGGCATCCCTTTCACCCACAAGACCTTATATTCAACCAGGCCCTACTTAAAGAGTTACTGGCCAATCTCTCACCTTCCCCATATTCTCCCTACTAGCCAGTCTCACCCTGATATCAACATCCTCTGTCCTGAGTTCAGTTCCCTCTCAGACTCTGAACCCAATGTCTACAATCTCCCCATACTCCTTGACTACCTCTATAATCAGCTTCCTAGCCCTCTCTCTTGATACTGTAGGCAGATCTAATACTATCAACTATACTACTTGAGGGTTCTAGTGTATGTACTTGGTCATAAGAACTACTACTCCACCCACTATTACCCCCTTCTCTATGGCCTTCAACATCAATGTCTTTTTCTCAAATCCAACCTCAACCCCTTCTTTCCCCTTCAAGAACTTCACCAAAGCTGCCCCCTTCACCTTCTCCATCATCAGCCCCAGAATCATCTTCACAGTTACCACTAAGTCTCAGAAGCATAATGTGATAGTAAATTCTGACCTTGACTTTTTGAGTAATAGTGCCAATACTATGCCCATTATACCATCTGCTAGATCCCCAGGCCTTGTGCCCTTCCCCTATTCTGATCCACCAACTACTGTCACATCTGGATTTTTTTCCAGATCCCTAGTCATAGCCTCATCAGCAGTCACATCTTCAGCCCCTACTCCCCCCCTCTCCCTACTATCTGATCCTCTCTTGGGGGCCCCTCCCTGGCTCCCAACTGAAGCTGTCAATGCCTTCCCCAGTCCCAATCAACTATCCAGACCTGATGCCATTCTCCCTATCTTGATCTTATTAGCAAAGGTCATCCTCTCCCCTCCTCATTGCCTCAATCCACTCCTCCCTCCACCACCCATGTCATGGCCAGCTAAAGATAGTCCTGGCATCCCCAAACTATCTTCTCTCCTTCCTATATGCTGCCAGTTGAAGGCACTGCTGTCTCTCTGGCTGGCATGCTCACCAGTATATTTGTTGCTATCTATATCAATAGTCACCTTTTATCAAAAATATTGCAAAAAGTGTTGTCTGAGTCTTGTGTCACTCAAATGTTACTGGTGAAAGGTGTGTGCTGAATTCATCTATTGATGGTAGCTCTTCCACTGATGACTCTCTTTTTCTCTTTTTGCTAAAGTAAATGTAGAACAGAAGAGATCTCTCAGCATATTTATCCAGACTTTAGCCAGAACCTTGCAGTGGTATATAGTTTCTCCAGTACATTTTAATTATGGCCTGCTTGGTTCTCTCAATATAGTACTACTTCCAGTCCTGATCTTTATGATATTGTAGCTTTAAGTATAGGTCCAGCATTATTCAGAAAAAGAGAGTGAGTTTTTGCAGAGATTTTTCTTTATTTTGGAAGGGGCAATAGCCACATGCTAATATATCTGTACTAATTGAGTATACAGTGGCATCTGTTTTGGAGTAGTATTTTCTGAGCTTACTTAGAGCAACCTCTATGGCATCTCTCTGATCCAGACTTCACCATAAATCACTACAACCCTCTAGCCTGTTCTTAAGCTTGTCCTCTAGTCAGTTAATCAAAAGATTATATACCAGTATTATAGAGCTTATTGTTGGGATGGTTTGTTTGACTATATCCTTCATATAATCATCAAAATACTGATAGTTATATGCAGTGAGATATTATATTGTATGGAGGCAGACAAAATAAGTATAAGGCCAGAGCAATCACTACTTACTTCTAAAACTCTGATAATATTCCTAAGTACATCCCACTTGCTTTCACCTATAACCTCACCCTGCATTTCTTTGTTGGTAGTAACCATTGAATCTATTGACTTTTTTTGTTTTATTTTTTAAAAAAAAAAAAAAAAAAAAAAAAAACTTTAATTAATCAAAACAAGTTGCTTCAGCTAAGTAAAAAAAAGAATACATACTACAGCAAACTCCAGCATATACTGGATCATTGCAAATATTGAGTTCCAACATATACAGATATCTAATATCAGCTTTTTTGGAACTAAACTAATTGCCCTATACTATATAGCAAATTTGTCTTATTATTATAAGGATGATCAGACTGATATAACCAGTTTGTGCAGCTTGGAAACTATACTCAAGGCCTCTTCTCTCTCAGATGTTTTGTCTACATGCATAAGATAGTCCTGAATAGTAGGGTTCAGTACATGGGCCTGGTATTATACACAGCAGCTTTCTGTACCAAAGGCTATATTTTTCTATTTAAGGCTGGCTACTAAAACTTAGAAAAATGTTAAGTTGTTTGTGGTATTATCTATTATAGTGGCCAAAATCTGTACTTAAAATATTCAGTCAGCAAATTTATGTGAAAATAAATAACCAATAAAATCTATTTTGTTTTAGAATCTCTCTCAAAACACTGACCTGATGGCAAGCTTCCTTTTTTATCTTAGTTGTAATCCCAAGCTCCTAGATACAACTAATAAAAGCATCTGTGATATTGTCTCCAGAATGAGGACCAGCAAGTTTGATGAAGTCAAGAGTGAGAGATTTAAGCTACCAATTGAGGTCAATCTAATGACTGGTAATACCCAGAAATAAAATTGCATTGGAAGATATCCATATATCAATTGTAAATGAAATTTTTCCTGCTGAATTCTGCTTATTTAATGTGAGATTAAATTGGTGAGCTCTTTATAAATATATATATATAATTCAGCTTGCAAAGATCATGATACTGCTCTTATTTATTTATTTTACCTAAAGTATCTAGTGGAGATTATCATGCTCCTTCCTATAGGTCTCCAGGATATCTTTATGAATAGTATTAGTACTTGACAAATATAAATCATACTTTAGAAGGCCAAAAATGCTATACAATTGATCACTCTCAATGGTTATGAATGGCTGGTCTGTATATACAATCTAATAAATAAGCTGATTTTAAAATTCTGCTAAAGAGTATGACTAAATATTTTTAATTAAACAGAGTTGTTGGTATAGAAATAGTTAGGCAATCAGATAAATGTACCCACTACAGCTTAGATATTGATTTTATTTATCTTTGTATTCTTTTTGATTTTATCAGAGTACTTGTCTTTTATATTAATATATGTTCAAAGTCAAACTACTAAGCATTTTGAACTTCTGGCTGTACAGTTTATGGGGGTAAATGAAACAGTATTATGTGTATATCAAACAAAGTATCAGTTACATTATAGGTATCTCTTTTTTTTTTAAAAAATTTTTTATCTACAATAGTTACAAATAACATCATCTTCTATCTTAGTATAATATTATCAGATTTTGGAGTGAGGATTGTATGGAAGGTGTGGAACTATTGAAGATGTTTGACTTGAAGCATCATCAGTATTATGAACTGTTGAAGACTAATCTATTGATATGTATGTTTGTGTATTTGTATATACATACATATGTATTTGTATATATATATATTGTATATATAGATACATATATCTAGCATATGAGTCATGTGAAGGATTCAGATTAGAGAATTCAGATTGGAGAATTCAGATTAGAGGATTCAGTTAAAAGATTTGGATGAGGATTCAGATTGAAGAATTCAAATTAGAGAATTTAAATTAGATGATTTAAATAGATAATTCAGATTGAGTAATTCAGATTGAGTGATTCAGATTGAGTAGTTTAGATTGAGTGATTCAGATGGCTTTAGATTTAAGATTTGGATTAAATTATCATATGATGAATTGAATTCAGATTTGATTTAAATTGACTTGTTCAGAGCACTAAGCATTATCATCTTAAATTATGCTTATAGTTTCATATACTCTGCTAAGCTATATTTATTAAAGAGATTTATTATATAGAATATCCAAATAGTATAATCTTTCTTATTGAAGATTAGGATAGTCTTTTTGACTGTATTTACACTTATAACTAAGACTATATATCAGCACCTTTCACCAGTACCATTCGGGTGACACAAGACTCAGACAACACTTTTGACAATACTTTCAAGTATTGGTGCTATCAAGATGGTGAGCAACATGCATTCTGGTAAGCGTACTGGGCAGGAGAGCCCCAGTGCCTTTGACTGGTAACATGTAGGGGGGGGTCAAGGTGCTGGTATTGGTATGCCGAGTACTTCAATGAGGGGACATGGGGCTGGAGGTGGTGGCAGAGGAGGTGCAAGGCTGCATGGGGGAGGGAGGATGACCTTTGTGGATAAGGTCAGGATGGGAAAGTAGGTGACTGGGCTAGATGGCTGGCTAGAGCTGGGGAAGGTGGCTGCTATCATGAGTGGTAAGGAGGCCTCTCCACTGGGGGGACAGCATAGTGGGGCTGGAGGTGTAGGGGCTGGGGCAGTGACTGCTGATGGTGGTGTGATGGGCAATCCGGAAAAAAATCCAGATATGACAGCTGATGGGGGACCTGAACTGGGGAGCGGCATGAGACCTGGGGATCTGGCTGATAGTGTGATGGGCCTTGTGGTGGCCCCATTACTCAAAAAATTGAGATTGGAATTCGCCATCATGCTGTGCTTCCATGGATTAGTGGTAACAGTGAAGATGGTACTGGGGCTGCTGGCTAGCAAGGTGAAAGGTACAGCCTCAGTTAAGTTCTTGAAGAAGTTGGAGGCAGTCGAGGTGGGGTTTGAAGAGAAGGGTTTGCTACTGGAGGCAGTGGAGAAGGATGTGGTGGTTGGAGGGATTTCAGTGCCAATGGTGAGGTGTATGCATTGGGATTCCTGAGTGATTTATCTGATGATTGCAGACTTGCCGATGGTGAAGAAGGAGGAGGTAAGAAGGCTGGTCATGGAGGGGGTGAAGGAGTATGGCGAGGTGGTCGACATTGGGTTCAGAGTATGAGAGGGGACTGAGCTCAGGACAGGAGATGTGGATATCCAGCTAAGGCTGTTTGGGATGGAGAATACCGAGAAGGCTAGGGACTGGCTGGTGGTATTGAAGTGGGACCCGGTGGAGTGCAAGGTTTCGAGGGTGAAAGGGTTAGAGGAAGAGGAGGAGGACCTGCTGGAGGCACTTGAGGACCTAGCAGGGGCTGTAGAGAGGAGGTGAAGGGCTTGGAGGGCTTATGAGGCTAGGATGGTAGTGAAGGTGGTCAAGGGCAAGAAGGTGTGAATGGACAAGGTGCTCTGAGAGAAGACAAAGGGGAGACAGCTGCAGAAGGATTTGCTGGTCAGTTTAGATAGGGATCGGAGGGTGGGGGCTACAGAGGAGGGCACTGGAATGAGTGCTAGCATCTGGGCAGAGGCTGGACAGCAAGGGGGGAAGACAAAGGAGAATGGGGGACAGGGGCCAGAGGAGGTGGTAGTGGACACAATGATGGCAGATGATAATCTGATCCAGTATGGTATTCCCGAGGTGGGAGAGGGGGAGTTGGAGGATGTGTCAGAGGATGGTTGGGATGAGTCTGTGTGAACTGAGGAAAGGAAGGAGAGAGAGACAGATTTAGAGCAGGCAGCAGAGGTAGTTGGGGGGGAGAAGTGGCTGTTGAGGGTGCTGCAAAATGTGGCTACTGAGGAACTGGGAGAGATCGACTTCTGAGTGATCAGTGAGGAATTCTGGGGGCAAGTATTGCGAGGGGAGGAGGTCATGAGGAAGTTGAGAGATGAGATGATGGCGGCTCTTTTGGAGGTGGAGGAGTATGAGGTCACCGAGGCGAGGGAGGCCATGCTCTTGGGTATTGCTAATGAGAGGGCAGCTTATCTGTGGGGGCCACAGAAGGGACTGGCAAAGTGGCAGGTAGTGTGCGAGGAGCACTGGGCATCGATGGAGATAGTGGATGGTGAGGACTGTGCGGAGTTATTGGTAGCTCTGGAAGAACAGCAAAATGTGGAAGATGAGATTGTGGCAGAATGGAACCTGGATCTGGCTGGAGAGGAAGTGAGTATGGAATTGTAGATGTGGGATATTGATACTCTCAAATATTTCGCTATGAATAGTATAACTAACATTTTTTCTTTGAACGTCAATAGGCTTAGGGAGACTGGAAGGTGATATATAATTTTTGGATGGCTGAAGAAACTGGAGGCAGATCTCTTCTTACTTCAAGATGTATGGTGTGAGGGGGAGGAAGATGGACTGGAATGGACAAGAGAGTGGAGTAGGGAGGTGGTTTGGCAGGGTAAAGTGGGAATCCTGGTTAGGAAGGGAAAAGGGAATATTGCGGACACTTGACATTAGGGTTATAGATTAGTATGGGGGACATGGTGGAGGCCTGGATAGAACTCAATTGTGGTGGGGTCTTGTTACTGCCCAGCTGAGAGGGGAACCTGAGTGGCATGGATTGGAGATCTGTAGGATTCTGGGCTCTTGGTTGAGGCTGGGGTGGATTGTCTGGGGGGTGATTTTAATATGATATGGGAGAGTAGACTGGACAGAACTGATGGGGGATGGGGTATGACAGGAAGGAGTGGGGGATTGGAGGACTGGGAAGAGGTGGAAAGACTCAGCTTACTAGTAGATGCCATGCATCTTCAGGATGGGGATCGACATCTGTATACTCACTGGGTGGGAGGACTTAGTACTAGGATTGATTGGGTTCTGACTGCTGAGTGTTGGGGTAATACAGTCTGAGAGATGATGGAGGTCGAGTGATGCCCTTGATCAGATCACTGGAGTATTCAGAGAGGAGGGAGGTTTGGAGAGAGCAGAGAGGGGCCAGGACATTGGTGGCTGAACTCTTTGTTGCTGGATGAGATGGACCTGTGGAATGTGTGGGTGGTAGAGGTACGATCCAAGGTTAATAATTGGAGGAGTGATGGGATGAGGATTGGTGATAGGTGGCGTAGACTGAAATTCGAAGCCCAGAGGTACTGGGGGGAAGTGGGGAGGGAGCGAGGTGCTCAGTGGAGGAGATGAGTCTGATGGACATCTAGGAGGCTAGAAAGATTACTTGTGAATTGGGCTAGACTACTGGAGGAGAAGGAGGTGTTGGACTGGAAGGTTAAGCAGGCCAGGCTGGAAGTGGTGGAGCTGCAGGACTTGTTGAGGAAGGAGGAAGCAGTGCAGGCACAGGCTATGGCAGCAAGGCTATGGTGGCAGAGATTGGAAGAAGGAGAAAGGCCCACAAAGTTTTTGTCCTATCTCCTTCATGCTAGAGAGGTAAGACACCAGTGGGAAGGAGTCCTTAATGAGGAGGGAGAGATGATATTAGGTGTGCAGGGGATCCTTGGCCAACTGAGTGCCCACTGGAGTAACCTCTGGAGTGAAGAGGAGGGAGGGGAGGTGGTGCAGGATATTGAGCAGCATCTGGAAGAGTGGTACCCGAATCCTGCGGAAGGGTTGGGAGATCTTGGCCAACTGGTTTTGGGAGAGGAGATCCTTCGAGTTCTGGCATCCGCAACCCTGGGGACAGTGCCTGGAGAGAATGGTTTGTCTTGGGACTTTTGGAAACATATGGCATCAGTGGAGGAGGCTCTAGAGGAGATGTCACTGATGTGTAATGAGGTTATCAGTACTGGGGAGTAGATTGGAGAGCAGTAGTTGGGACTGGTATCTCTGCTGTATAAGGACAAAGGGTGTAAGGAGGACTGGAAGAACTGGAGACCAATTATGCTGTTGGATATAGACCGCAAGCTAGTCACCAAAATCCTGGTGGTGAGGCTACAGGGTGTGGCCCAACAGGTGCTAGAGAGGGAGCAGCGAGGTTTTGTGGGGGGCCGACTGATCCAAGATGGCATGGCATGGGTTCACAGTATCATTGAGGGTGCTAGAGCTGTAGGGGTGGATGGCTGCTTGGTCTTCCTGGACCAGGAGAAGGCCTATAATAGGGTCTGGAGAGTATGGTTGGCGAAGGTACTGGAGCGCATTGGGGTACTGGTGGGTATATATTGGTCACTTATTAGATTACTGAAAGAGAGTAGGGCTGTGATTCTGGCAAATGGACACAGGGGGGCTTCTTTCTCCTTAGGGAGGGGGGTGCCTCAGGGGGATCCACTGTCACCTATTCTCTATGCCTTCGCTCTGGAGCCATTGTTGGATCGGATCCGGTGGAGAGTTGGGGACTGAATATCTTGGGTGTCAACTGGAAGGTGGGGGCCTTTGCCGATGATATAGTAGTTGGGTTGGGCTCAGTGGTTGATGTGGCTATGCTCAAGGAGACAGTTGAGTGGTATGAGAGATGCTCTGAGGCAAAACTCAACTGGCACAAGTATGAGACATTGGTCCTTGGAGAAGGGGTTATAGGTGGGGATGTTATTGGAACAATTGTCCCGGCTGGAGGAGTGGTGTAGTACTTAGGTATCTATTTCTCAGTTTATAGCTCTTTACTTCCCAAAGAATGATGGGAGCACAAGCTGGTAGAATGGGGGAAAGTACTGACAATTTGGGATGGTAGGCAGGTATCACTGGTGGGAAGGGTGACTGTTCTGAATGTATATTGGATGCCAAAGCTTTGGTATCTGGGCTACCATTTGGACTTCCCTAAGTGGGTGGTTAAAAAGCTTCTCAAGATGGCCTGCTCTTGGCTCTGGGCTGGACACCGGAGTCAGATTGGTTGGGAGGTACTAGCACTTCCTGTGGATCGTGGAGGACTTGGTCTGATGGACTTTCCCAAGAGGCTATTCTGCTTGAGAGCATAGTGGATGAAGAGGGCCAGTGAGTTGAGAGGAGGAGAATGGGCATCTCTCTCCAGTACCTCTTGGGTTATACAAAGTTCGGGAAACAACTACAACATCGTTTTGGAGAAAAAGAGACTAGCAACATGGCGACCAACAAGCAATCTGAGGTGCGTACTGGGCAGGGTGGCCCAAGCGCATTCGACTGGCAGCAAGTAGGGAGGGGCCCTGGCCTGAGGGGAGGGATGAGGGGGCTGCTGGCAGGAGGGCGTGGAAGGGGAGGAGGTGGTAGTGGCAGACAAGGATCTGAGAGGGCGAGTTTCGCTGAGACGGTGAAGGGGAGGGGGCAGGCGTCAGGGCTGGAGGGTTGGTTGAAGAAAGGCAAGGAGACGGAGAAGGCGTCTGTACTTGGGGGAGTGGCCCTTGGCAGAGGGGGTGGTGGGGCTGGAGGTATAGTGGCTGGGGGGGTGTGACGGCTGATGGCGATGAGACTGCTGATCTGGAAAAAAATCCAGATATGACTGCGGATGGTGCAGCTGAGAGGAGGGGGCTTGGGAGACAAGGGGATTTGGCAGATGGTGTGATGGGTCTGGCGGTGGCACTGTTACTTAAGAAATCGATTTCAGCATTCGCAGTGACCCTGTGCTTCCGGGGCCTTGCGGTGACAGCGAAAATGGTCTTGGGGCTGATTGCTAAGCAGGTGGCTGGAGCGGTGTCCGTTAAGTTTTTGAAGGGACTGGAAGGAGTGGAGATGGGATTTGAGGAGGCTGAGCCATTGGAGGAAGCATTGAAGGTTGGACTGGTAGTTGGGGAGGTGTGTGTGCCAATGGCTCGATGCCTGAAATGGGACCCTAGAGTGGTCCAACTGTTGGTGAAAGGGGTGCCTATGGTGACGGCGATGGAGACGAGGAAGAGGGTTGAGGAGGTCATAGCGAAGTATGGCGAGGTGGTGGATATTGGATTTAGAGTCTGGGAGGGGACTTCACTCAGGACAGGAGATGTGGATGTGAGGATTCGGTTGGCAGGAAAGGAGGCGACAGGAAAGACAAGGGACTGGCCTTCTGGTATGGTCTGGGGGGCGATCGTGTGCAAGGTGATGAGGATGAAGGGGAGCGAGAAAGAGGAAGAGGACCTATTAGAAGCACTGGAAGAGCTGAGTGATGCGGTGGAACGGTGGGCAAAGGCTTGGAGGGCCTTCGAGGAGGCGACGCACTTGGAGGTGGTAGATGGGAAGTGGTTTCGAGTGAGCAAGGTCCAGTGGGAATGAGATCAGAGATGTAAGAGGCAGAGAGAACTGCTGGCGAAAATGAAGGGGGGACCTCAGAAGGCGACAAGCAGGATGGTGGCCGAAGAGGGGGCCAAGGCGAGTGTCTGGGCTAGTGAGGGAGGTGGAAGTGCTGGGAAGGGGACTGCTGTGAACAAGGAGGTAGCTGACAAGGACCCGTATGCTGATGGTATGCTGGAGGTGTGGGATGAGACATGGGAGGATTCTCCGATGCCCACTCCTCTCATTAGACAGGGCCCAGCTTCGTGAAACAGGGTGGAGGAGGATGTGCCAATGAAGGGGGCCCAGCGAGTGCGATTTGGAGTTCCGGAGGCAGAGAATGGGGGACAAGTAGTGGCGGTGGGCAAGGAGGAACTGGGGGGGTAGGGATCGGCGAGGAGTGGGACTGGGCCGGTGTATGGTCTTGGAGTGCAGAGGTATGGCAGTGGCTTCCCCCCAAGTACTGGGTGGTATGGTGGAGAATGTTGCGGAGGAATGTCATGCTGAATTTCTGTTCCGGGTATTTAGTGGATGGAGGACAATTTGAATGTGAGGAGTGTTATGATGTTGGGAGAGCTGGGGGTTATGTACAGATGCCAGAACATTGGCTAGGAGAGTGCGAGGTTCTGGGGGACTTTTGGACTGAGATAGGGAATCGGCTGGGTTTAGGACATAGATTGGTGGGAGAGGGGGGTAGATGGGAGGACTTGAGATCTCGGCTTGTGGGTGGGGTGGATAATAGTTGGCTCACTGTAGGGTGGGTACTAGCAATATGGGTAGGACTGGCAGGTCATTGGCTCTTTGTATTTGAGGAGGGTCGGCGGCTGGGGCTGGGGGAGAAGGTGATAAGATGGGAAGAGCTATTGGGGGATCTGTTGACTGGGTGGTGGGTGGGTTGGGGTCCTCA
>RBNI01004393.1:0-14136 GCA_003990745.1 Jimgerdemannia flammicorona | reverse complement strand
AAAAAAAAAAAAAAAAAAAAAAAAAAGTGGTAGTAGAGATGATTGTACCTAAGAGTTTTAATAGCCAAAAGATGGTCTCTTTTATATCTTGCACAAGATAAGGTCCTTTCCACTTAGGCTCTAGTTTTCATAACCATGAAGCTTCTACCATATTCTAATATACTAGGACTTTGTCTCCTATCTTGATAATCTTTAGGGGCTTGTGAACTTTTTCTACATTATTCTGTTATAGTGCCTGTACCTTGGTTATGTAATCTTCAGCCTTTTTCCTAATTTGGTATAGTCTCTGTATCTCTCTATCTAAATATTTCCATACAATATCTCCATTAGATGATAGGGTTTCTTGAGAACCTTCTTCTCTGAACAGAATTTCCCAAGGGGTGAAATGGGTACTTTGCAATTGAATATCCTGGAAAGCAGATAATGCTATTAGCAGATAGTAATCTCAGTTTTCATAGTTATTGCAGATCTTAGCAATACCATTTTTGAGAGTCTTGTTGGTCTTTTCTGTCTGTCCATTTTCTTAGGGATAGTATGCTGTGGTCTGAATGTGCTGGATCTTGTACTTCTTATAGAGAACCTCAAAGAACTAGTTCACAAATTCTGTTTCTTTATCTGTAGTTACTTATGTTGAGGTCTTGAACTGGCAGATGATTTCTCTGTAAAAGAAATCAGTAATTAACTATATATTGGCTTTCTTGAGGGGTCCTATCTCTATTCATTTCATGAAAAGGTCTACAATGAGGATGATATATCAGTTGCTAGTCAAAGTCAAAGGTAGAGGATCAACCACATCTATTGTAATATGGGCAAATGATATTAGTTCTATATATGCTAATCCTGGGACTTGGTTTTGTTGATCTTATTTCTGCTTCTGGCATTTGTCACAAGTCTTGACAAATCATCTGATATCTTCCTCTATTCCTGGCCACCATATTATTCTTCTTGCTTTATTATATATATTTGTTCCTCCTAGATAGCTAAGTTCATATACTGATTTCATTACCTACTCCTTCTTATGTTCTGATATAACTAGTAGTTTTTCTTTCTTCAATATTTCTCCATTGGTTTCAAATTGTTTCTATGTTCTATTAATAATCATTTGTGTCCATTCTTCCAGATGTTGGGATATCTTTCACTATCCCAGATAGGTGATCATTCTGTAGTAAAACTCCTTATTTATGATTGGTTTATTAGTTGAGAGTCCTTCAGGGTGTCTATGAGAGGATATCTGCATTGGCATTAGTTCTTTCTGGACAGTATACAATGGTTACATCATATGCTTGCAACTTCATGATCTATCTAGCATAGATTCCTTTGGGTTGTCCAGTGATTAGTAGTCAGGTGAGAGCTGAGTGATCTGTCTGAATGGTGAAGTATCTTCTGGTAAGATAGTAGTAGAACTTTTCTACAGCCTAGATAACTGCTAGATATTCCAACTTATAGGATTTGTATTCTTTTTTAGCTTCTTGGATTCCTTGACTTAGATATGTGATAACATACTCTACTTTGTCTTTCTTTTGAGCTAGGACTGCTCCTAGTTCTTAGGTGCTTGCATCTGTCTACAGGATAAATTCTTGAGTCCATCAGGTCTTTTGAGGATGGGTGTCTGAGTCAGTCTGACCTTGAGTTCTTTGAATGCTTTCTATTGTCTGTCAGTCTATTAGAACTTAGTATCTTTCTTATTGAGTTTGTAGATTGGGTCTGTGATGTTAGAGAATCCTCTGATAAATCAGCAGTAGTATAAGGCAAGTTCCATGAAGACTTGGACTTCAGTAACTGTAGTGGGCCTTGGGTATACTGCTACTGCTTGAATCTTGAGAGGGTCTATATATATATTCCATCTCAATTAATGATATGGCCAAGATAAATAATCTTAATTTCCATGAATTTGCACTTCTTGGGCTTGATGTAAAGGTCATGCTGTCTCAATTTTTTCATCATCTGTTGGATGTGCTGCAGATATTCTTCAGCTGTCTTACTGTAGATAATAATATCATTCATATAAACCATTATCCATCTGTCCATATCATAACAGAAGATTTTATTCATCATTTGCTAGAAGCTTACAGGGGTATTGCACATTCTGAATAGTATTCGCAGGTAGATGTAGATTCCATCTGGGGTGATGAAGGCTGATTTCTTGTTTGCTGTTTCTGTGAGTCCGATTTGGTGAAATTCTGAGTATAGATCCAAGGTGCTGTAGTGCTGTGCTTCATCTCCCAGAGTTATAAGGATGTCATTGATGAGGGGTAGTGGTTGGCAATCCTTCTTGGTGACTATGTTGAGCTTCCTATAATCAACACAGAGTTTTGGTGTGAATTCTCCAGACTTACTTCCTTTTTTTGGGACTAGTACAACTGGTGAAAACCAGGGGCTGCTGGTCTCCTTGATGATGCTAGCTTCTTCCATCTGCTTGATTTCTTTTCTGAGCCACTCTCAGTAGACTAGCAGGACAGGTCTTGCTTTTTGGTAAATTGGGTTGATATCTCTAGTATCTATATCATGATAGTAGTGTAGAGTCTTTTCTTTGATATTCTTGAAGTCTGTGGCAAGGACATCCTTGAATTCATAGAGTATTTTCTTGAGTTCCATCTTAAGTGGGAATTCATCTCCAATAGTATAGCTGTGCTTGTTTGTAGTTTCCTTCTTCTTGTGCTATAGCTCAGTAATCTTTGTACTAGTGAATACTCCTCTTCCTGTAGATCCAAATTCTTTCCTTTCTCTTTCTGTTTCCTCCAACTTCTTGACTTCTATGATTCTTGGTTGAAGGACTGGGAAGATCAACATCTGTACCAGTTGGTCCTTCTTCTTGATCAGAAATGAAATTGTAGAATTGTGGTTCCTAGCAATAAGTAGTATTTCTCCAATATAATTGGAATTAATAACTCCTCCTTCAATTGTGATTTCACTTTTAGTGAGGCTACTTCTTGTCTTGAGGATTCTGACATGGTCTTTTGGAATGGTCATCTCCAGACTAGTTACCAGTAGAGTGGTTATCTGGAGTTCTAGTATGGTTTCTTCCACTATAGTAATATCTATTCCAGCTGTATTTTCTGACTTTTATTTTGGTAAGACTGTATCAGGATGAATCTTCTGAATCTTGATCTTGATTTCTTCATCATCACTGTCTTCAAGGAGAGCTGGTAGTTCATCATCCTCTTCCTTCTCTTCTTTCATTCTCTTTTCTACTCTTGTCTGTTTTTCAAGGGTCTTCTCTCTTCTTTGGTGGTAGATTTCCTTGATTTTGCTGGTATACTGGTAACACTTATTGACATGCTCCATGTAGTACATTCAGATCCCATGGGGGCAGACTCCTTGTAGTGCATATCCTTCCATAATCTTCTTGTACCAGTCTTCTTCACTCATTCATCCAATCTTCTTCTTCTTTTTCTGGGTTGTCACTATATAGGCCTCCTCTTGCTTGCTCTCTTCTTCCTCTATCTCAGACAAGACTCCTTTATTGATATTGATCAAAATTCACATCTTCTGTCCATAGTAGATGATCTGCATCTTCTGGGCATTTAGATCAATTATTATCTTGGCTTTGTGAAGCCATTGATTGCCAATAAGGATGTTATAGTTGGTTGTATTGGTCATGATTATATCTACTGGAATGGTTGCTTCAAACTTGATGGGAATATCTCAGATCTTTCTCAGAGGTGTGGCTCTTGTGCCATCTGCTGTGATAAATACCAATTTGGTTACTTTTTCAACTTTCCAACCTAGGTAGTCTACTGCTTTCTTGCTGAGAAGATACTCTCCTGCTCCTGTATTGATAATAGCCTCAAATACTCTATCCTTAATTTGACAGATTGTATAGACAGAGGTCTTGCAGTTGTCTTTGCTTTCTTCTCCTGAGTCTTCTTGAATATTGTTGGCCTCAGTTATCTTCTAACCTTATACCTTAGTTGTCTTGGTGAGTCCATATCTCATTTGCTGTCTAAATGTGGGTATTTCTACCAACTGGCCAAAGATAGCATTGACCTTTTGTTGACTGAGATCCTTGAAGATATCATACTTGAAGGTCTTGGTTTTGTAAAGCTTCTTCTTCTTTTCTCCTTCACTAGCTAGAGTGGTTTCTTGGATAATATCTTGAACAGCCTGTTCTAACTCCATATCTTGGTCCATTTCTTCACCTTGACTTTCTGTAGTGGTCTCCATTTGTTTTTCCACAGGTTTTTCTTGGGTCTTCCTGGTGGTCTCTTATAGGGTTCTTTGTAGACATCCTTTTTAGTAGTCTGCACAGGATAGGCCTCCTATTCTTCTTCATCTGATTCTCCAATTTCTTCAAAGGTAATGATGTTGGCCTATTATTTGTTTTGAGTTATATTACTTAGCTGGGCCTTGTGCTTAGTTTCACTTATACATTCATATGAGTAGTGGTCTTCTTCTCCACATGTATAGCAGATACCTATCTTCTTGTCTGAGATGGCAGTAAATTTCTGAACTGGTCAGTGGTCTCTTCCTTTAATTTTCTTTACCACATCTCCTAGATGGGCTGTCATTTTGGTGAATCTCTTAGCAAGCTCCTCTATGGGGTCACTATTTCTCTATTGCTTGGTAGCTCTTGATTGAGGTGTGTTTCAATTGATTACTATGGTAGAGATCATACTAGTTGCCTTGAGTGCTTCAATTCTGACTCCAGTGACTCTCTCTATTATATAGTCTTATGAGTATCTGGCTACCCAGTATCACTGAGCATAGGTAACCTTCTGTATCAGATCTAGGATTATTGGTGAGAGCAGATGACCAGAGCTATCTCTGGATGGATTCTTTTCATAAAGATTGCTTTGGCTACTTGATCTCTGATGGCAGCAGCATAATCTGTAAGAATTATCTGATATTGGATTCTGGTGTAGAATGTATTTGGATCCTCACTCATTCCTTGGTATATTATATTAAGCTGATCCTTCAGTGCCTGCTTGATCTTATCTGTATAGTATGTAACTTGGAGCCAGGTCTTCTGTGCTGCTAGCATAGCATCATTATCATTTTCTACATGGGTTGTAGATATGAATACTGCTCTTGCTGGTCCTCACAGACTGAAGAGCATGAGAGTTACTTGCTATCTTGCTGTCAGGCCCCTTACAGCAGTATATTACTCAAAATTATCAATGAAGGTAATGATTGATTCATCTGAAGTATAACTATAGAATACTGGTGATCTCATATTTATCTTATCTGGATATCTTAGTTGTGTAGTTGTTTGAGTAGTGGTGGTTGTTTGTTATTTAGCTTAAAAGTGAGAGATTCATTTTAAATCACCAGCTAATAGACACTAAGTTATAATATAGTAGACACTTAATCTTAGAAGTATATCAGATTTCTGTATCTTAAAAACTTGATCTTCTTTGACTCTATAGAGTCCTCAGGATGTAGGGGTGAGTGAGTTCAAAGTGTATCTGCTTACAGACTTACTAGTTCCTTTGCTTTTTCTTTACTTTGAACTATTTTGATCTGAGGTTTATTTACTCTAAGATACTGAGTTATTTATATAAGTTTTCTAGCTATAAGGCAGCTAAGTTATGACTAAGTTATGAGTCACTTTTTATAAGTATTAATCCTTAACATCTGTTAAATCTTTAACATCTGTAAATTCTTGACATTTATGAATTCTTAATATTTATAAAGAGTTTAACATCTGTGAAAACTTAATATTTGTGAAATGACTGCTATTTGTAAGACTATACTATATTGGGAATTGAGTTCAGGTACCATAATCAAATGTCTAATTCCCCTGATTCTTATTCCTAATTTGGATCAACCATCATACTAGTTAAAAATTATCTACTATACATATGAGTCAGAGTTATCTGAGTCAAGAATAATAAAAATTAAGAATAGTAAGACCTCTAACAATGGTGAGGAGTTCTTTATAAAGAGTAAGCAAAAGTATTCTAACATTTACCAAAAAACTCATACTAATTTAGAAAGTTATTTGGATATACTAGCAAGTTATAGACAGTAATATAAGAATCATATAAGCTATACTAAGATATACAAATATATATTTATTATAACTTCTGATGAGCCAAATATCTATAATGAGACTGTGACCTCTTTAAATAGTAAGAAATAGTAATGAGCAATAGATAAAGAATATAATTCACTTATCTAGAATAATATATGAGATCTAGTATCTCTTCTATCAAACCATTAAGTAATTAGATTTTATTAAATATAAGATCAACTATAAGAGTAATAGAATTGAAGTATAGAGTAATATAAAGTATATTTTATTATTAAGAATTATTTACAAGATTATAGTATTGACTGTGATGAGATATTTTCACTAGTATTTAAACTTACTTTACTAAGAATACTTCTTGTAATCAGTACTGTATATAACTTGAGAATCTATTAAATAGATGTAAAAATAGCTTTTCTCAATAGTGATATAGATATAGAGTTATATATTTATCAGTTTCAAGAATATGACAACCAGAATAATCAAATATATAAACTATACAAAGGACTATATAATATTAAAAAAATAGCCTATTTATGAAATAGGAAAATCAATTAATAATAGCTTCATATATTATAAAGTAGATAACTATATATATATTCAATACTATGTCAATAGATTGGCTTTTATTAGTATTTGGATTAATGATATAATTATTATTATAATAAAAAGCAAGCTTAACAGAGTTAAAGAAGTCCTATATAGAGATATCTATTATATATAATAGGAGTATATATACTATATATCTCTTATAGTTAGCTTATATTTAAGTTATCCTAGAATTATTCAGTATGAGTAAATGTAAGCTCATTAATACTTCAATAGATATATCTATAAAGTTAAAAAAGCCTAAGATAAACAATAATGATAACAATATCTCCTATAGATAAGTAGTTAGTTCTCTTATATATCTTATACTCAGAATCTATCTGGATATCTCTTTTATAATTAATAAAATAGTATAGTTTTCTTCTATTATAACAATTCACATTGAAGTACTATTAAAAGAATTTTCAGATATCTGAAAAGTATAATATATTATATACTTACTTTTGGTAAATTAAGCAAGAGCAGTAATAATAAGAATAATAGTATATAACTATCTAGTATATATAATACTAATTGGACCAAAGATTTATATGACCATCAATCTATAACTAGATATCTTTTTCATATTGATAATAAGTTTATTATTTCATAACAATATTGTAACAAATCAAAACATACCACCCAAATTATAACTTAGCCAGATGATGCAAACAATTAGCATACTTAATCAGATGACATAGGCTCCCAGTATGACATGACTTCCAGTATATCATAGTTACTCATGACTACCACACTTATAATTAGCCAGACATCCCAGATAAGGTCTGTTTATCTGTACAGACTCTGTACACCATACAGACTCTATACACTGTACAGGTCCTGTATATCATACAGACTCTATATACTATACAGGTCCTGTATACTATACAGATTCTGTACATCTGCCATAAGTAGCAAATCTATAGTTAGCCACATAGTAATCAGATAGTAACCAACTTGTATAAATTACCCCAGAGATAAGAGTGAATAAACCTCAGTCTGAAATACAAACCAAAGAAGCCTCTAAAGATTGAGCATTGGTTCTCTTTCCACTCTGGTCCACTTTCCAATATAAAGCTTGAAGATTTTGCCACCTAGTTCAAGTAAAGAACTTTGCCGCCTTTGGAATTATTGATTCACTTGCCAGATAAGCCTGAAAATTTCTGCCTAAGAGAAAGCTACCTTGCTCAAGCCAGTTTCTGATGCAACTTTGCAGTGATCCATTCATGTAAATGAAGCCAGTCTTTGATACAACTTTGCTAAGAGACTCTTTCCAAGAAGCCACCAGCTCATTTCTAGTTGAAGCCACTAATTCAGGAAAAATCTGCACCATATGAGTTATTTTCTAGAAGCCTGCCAATTCAGAAGAATCCACATCATCCACTACTTTCGAGTTATCCACATTCCCAGAATCTGTGCCATCATATTCCCAGAAGAGCCTGATTCAGAAGAACTTATGCCATCTAAGTAGTATTCCCAGTTGAAGCAGAATCTGCATTATCTGCTATTTCTAAGTTATCTACTACATTTCCAGTTGAAGCTGTCAATTCAGGAAGAATCTATAACATCTGAGTTATTCATAGTTCCCAGTGAGTCTGAGTTATTGAGTTATTCACTGCCAGTATAACTCCCAGCAGGAAGAATCTACAACATTCAAGAAGCCCACTGTTTTTGAAGAATCTATACCAAATCAAGTTATCTGCCAAATTACCAGACTGCTCTGTATAAGGAACCTGCACTATATAGAGATTGTCATATAGAAATCACATACTTTTGGAGATCATCATGCTATACATAAAATTCTACCAATTCCCAAATTGATCCAAGAAGGAAACCCATTCACACAAATTGCCACTACACCCAGAGAACTATCTTAATTAGGAAATCAACATACAAATTACTCATAGATATCCAGCTTTGACTATTATACTACTAAATACCAAGGATCTCAGGAATCTTAGAACATTTTGTTGCTTTTTGACAAAGTAACTGGGGGCTCAAGCCAAACTACATCAACCCCCAACCTTGTAATTTGCCTCCATTGAGCCAGACATGTTACATTTGGGAGCTCAACTAGGAAGATTTCAAAATTGATATGACTTTTCAGCTCACAAGAACCCACAGTCAAACTGGATATATTTGATATAATACTAATCTCTATCACTATAGGAGAACTAGTTATTACTAGCATCTGGACAGGAAGAGAAGTAATCACATTAAGACTTGCCAACTACTCAGCATCAGAAGGATACCAACCAGAACTAGAAGACAGTACAGCCTGAAATCCCCAACCAGATCAATCAGACAATATAGGTGACCCTGTTGGAGACTTTGAAGAACTTGTATAAGAACTAGAAGATCTTATTATATAAGCCCAAGATCTTACAGCCAGATACCCCATACCAGTCCCATCAATCTCATCAATAGAACCTTTACCACAACTCCTTGCAGAGTTGGAAGTAGCTCCTACCAAAATACCTAGGCTCATTCTACTTTGTCCAAGGTCCAGAACACCATTCTCAGGATATCCAAGCACCCCTATCTCTAGTGACAGTTCAGAAAGTGAACCAGAATCAGAATCTGAACCAGAACCAGAATCAGAAATAAGTGATGATGAAATGACCACCTCATTGCCAATCTTTGTAGAATACCCAGAGGAAGATCCCAGAGAATTCCTTGATAGAATTGAAGGAATCACAGCCCTAAGGAATCTCTCAGATGAAAGAAAAATCGCCATCTACAAGGCTCAGTTCAGAGAACCAGCCAGAGGAATTTTCCATTAAATAGCAGACAACTTAGATTCAGAACTGGCAAGACAGATATAAGCAGCAATGTCTTATGAGCTAGAATATGTAGCCATGGCCCACTGGCTTATTGAAAAGTATGCAGGAAATGAAATCCACTACAAGGCTCAAGAATCTATCATGAGAATAAAGATGAATCTTGGAGAATTACCCAGAGCCTTCTTTATAAGAATCCAGAAGAGAATGTATACTGCTGGGTTCAATACTACCAATCAGGACATCATAGGTCCAATGACCTTCATGAATGGAATTCTCCCAAACATTGCCCAGTATGTCTGCATTCTAGGCATCAGAAGGTCTGAAGAGTAAGTAGATACAGTCTAAGGATTCTTTGATGTCAGACAAGAAACTATCTGGAGTGATCATAATAAGAAAGAAGATAACGAAGACATTCTGGTCAAAGCCCTACAAGGACTCCTTCAAGGATAAGAAAGATCTGAAGAAAGAAGACCAGCTAAGGAAGAAAAGAAGGACAAAAGTAAAATCCAAGACCTCAGCTCCAAGTTGGACTGATTGGTTGGACAGATTGAAAAACACACCATACATAAAAATCAGAGCTACCAAGACAACAGAGGATACCCACCACAGAGAAGCCAAGGTTATTCACCAAGAGATAACCAGAATTACCAGCAAGAAGAAAGAAGATACCCTGTCTAAGACAGAACCCAAGTTCAATGCTTTCATTATGGACAATTTAGACACTATATTACTGAATGTAATAACAAAAGAAGTGACCAAAGGGACTCAGAATCATCAAACCAAAGGAATGACACTCAGTACAAAAAGACTGAAGCTTATCCTGTTGAAGATTTCAAGGAAGCAAGCAACAGTGAAGACTACAGTGATCTAGACTTATACTCTACCAAGGTTACCACTCAAAAAACTCAAAAAACAGTCTATCCAGCAGAGAAAAGAAAGAGACCTATAGGAAGGCTATTCAGAAACATCAGCAGAAGAATCATCCAAGAAGAAGATGAAGAACATGAAGAGAAGCATATAGAAATACCTTTCTGAACCCCCTCACCTTTTGTCCCTGAGACAAATGAGTTGCCACCAGAGGATGAAGAAATGGAACAAGAAGAACCAGAACCTGCTGCTTCAAAGCCCAAGAAGAAGTACACCCTGAAGACCATACCTAGAGACATCTACAATGAAGCCTGGCAGAAGATTCAAGAGGCCAAGATGGAAGTCCCTCTCCTGCAGTTTCTGCAACTGACACCAGCTGGAGTCTGAAACAAATTACTGAGAACCACCAGGTCTAGCACTGGCTGAGTTACAATCCCACAGCAAGAACCAGTTCCTATCTCTATCCAAGTAGCTGAAAGACATGTCAGCACCTACCTACATAGAGATATTGGAGGACAAAAGGTAAAGATCCTCATAGATACAGAAGTAGCTATCTATATCATTGCCAAATAGTTCCTGGACACCCTCCAATGGCCCATTGATGGACCATCCAATCTCAGCATCATAGTAACAGATGGAGTCCAAACTCAACTCCTTAGAGAAGTATGAAATATCACTATCTCTCTTAGACACATTCAGTTCTCCATCCTGAAAGCTGTTATCACTGAAGCTGTCACCTATGATATGATTCTCAGCACCAACTGGATGAAAGAAATAAATGCAGTCATTGATATTGGTCAACAAGTACTCAAGTTTGACTATCAAGGCAAGAAGTATAGAGTTAAGATGATCAGTTATGAGCAATCAAAAAAGAAGAAGAAGATTACCATTCAGGAAGAATATATCAGTAGTGAAGAATCTACTATAGAAGAAGAGGAAGAATCTGAAGATGGAAATGATCCCAGACTTAATTCCTGAATTAATCTGGTGGATGACAGACCAGAAGACAATGTATGGGCCAAAAACACTATCTCTACCACTATTGGAGCTATTACAGAGGAAATCAAAGAATGCCCTATATGCCTCAAGAGACACAAGTATCCCAAGCATTCCTCCAAGATCATAAGAACAAGAAAATTGCCTGGCACAGCCTGCCCAGAGTGCAGAAAGAAGAAGAAGAAATACAGACATACTCCAGAAACACCTGCAGCCGAAGCTGCAGAAGTACAAGCAATTTGGGGACAAGAATCATCCAAGAAAGAAGAAGTTCCAGACCAAGAAGTTCCTGAACAAGAAGTATCTGAAGAGGAAGAAGTCCCTGAACTCATTTCCTGGAATGATCCTCACTGGACACTACCTGAAGACAATGATCCTTGGAATACAGAAGAAGGACCCAGTATAATCACTATTATCCCTAAGAAAGAAACTCACCAAGAAAAGACTTTTCGGCTAGGAAGATGTCCACACCAAATGGTCTTCTACTCTCCTTGAGACTACTACTATCAGTGTCATTTACTAGACCAACAGGAGAGATAGAGACCTCAGAGACCAGAACTCCCAAACACAGTTGCACAGTCAACTACTTTCCAAGAAGTTACCACCAAGTTGCAAAGCCAATTCAGGGGATAAAACCTCTTCACCCAGACAGAAGTATATCCCTTGTCTACTCTTCCACCCACTTATGACCAAGATGGGTACCAATTCTCAAGACAACAAAAAATAAATGACCAGAAACATCATTTTTGAGTAATGGAATATTGCAACCATTGACTGCCAAGACTGCAGACATCAGAAGATTCACCTCAGTCATAATGTTGCAATCCATACTTTAAAGAGAGAAGACAATAGGGGCCAGATCTGAAAAAGCTGGACCAAGAAGCCAGGAAAAGGAACCCTCAAGATCTATAATCTGGGAGAAGACATTCTAGCTCTCATCAGACATACAATCTGCCAAGGATATGTAGAAAATGCTACCAACTTCATGGAAGCCCTAGACCCTACAGAAAGAAGAGAAATCAACTATCTCTGAGACTCTTCTAGTGGAGCCAGATGGCCACACCTCAACCTTAGAGCTTGGAGGCTCTCTGCTAGTGGAGCTTCAGCCTTAGGAAAGCCTGAACTCAGCAAGGACATTGCCCAGTATGCCCTGCTACATCCCAAGGCCAAACCCCTGACCAAAGCCCACCCAGAGAATGTAGGATATGATCTTCACAGCCTGGAGGATGAATCTATCAAGCCCAGAAAAACTTTCATGATCAGAACTGGATTAGTTATGTAGCCACCTCAAGGAGCTTATATCTAACTGACCTCAAGATCTGGACTTGCCAGACAAGGAATAACTGTAGAAGGAGGAACCATTGACCCAGAATATATAGGCGAAATCAAGGTCATTCTACACAACAATAGTACAGAATGGCACTAAATTATTAGAGAATATAAGATTGCCCAAGCAGTCTTCATAAAGGTCAAGACCCCACAATTGCAAGAAGTCTCTGAACTAACTGAAGGAACAAGACAAGCCAAAGGATTCAGGAGCTCAGATAAGAAGGAAGTACATCTCCTTCAAGTCAACCACCTCAAGAGAAATGTTCTCCTGTAAGTGTACTACCAACCAGTCAAGCTGCACAAGAATCTCATCCTGGAGCCTAGAGAACAACCTAGACTATTACTTAGGGACTTAGTATATAATGTGTACTAAGAAGCCTTCAGTTTGAGGAAGTGCTTGCTTATAAGTAGTTGTAGTGGCAGTGCCTTCTATTTCAAAGGTCTTTCTCTGGTTTGCCCTATCTTTCAAAGGTCTTATTCTTTGCTGTGCACAGACTGAATTCGCCTTGAAATTCAGGTTCAATGGGTTTACTTAAGTCTTTGGGGATTTATATACTAGTCTCAGTTCTAGCAGAAGTTAGCTAGGCTTCTGGAGTTTAGTCAGAAATACTAGAGTCACTTAGATGTCATTACTAAGACTCAGGGGAATATGTGTGTGTGTGGGGAGAACTTGATTCTTGTATTAAGGACTGAACTAAAACTGCTTTATTTTGGATGGAAACTGGGGGTATTTATACAAGTTGGTCTGTGATTTCTGACTAAGTATGAGTGACTAATTTGGTAACTATGGTGAGGTTTGTGATTGCAGCATCTATTGCTAGACAATGATCAGCATTGCTACAGTACTGGTTGCTATAATACCAATTACTGCAGATTAGCTAGTTGCTGCAGATATATACTGTAGTGCCAATTACTGGGGATAAGCTGGATATCATTTTATTCATGTTGTTCACATCATTCATTATGTTTATCGTTCATAATATAGTATGTTATACTCAATCATATAATGATGTCATCACTGGGTCACATGATTGCTTGTCATGTTACTCATTCTATTACATCCTTTTCTCCTTAGAAATCAATGTCCTTATTAATTCAGCAATTGAGAACCAGAGGAGAGAAAGGTGGGGAGTCTTCCTCAGAGTTGTTACCATCTTCTTCAATAGTAGGGGAGGTGATTGCTGATAGCTCACTATCCAGGATGGAGAAGTCAATGAGGTCTATAAATGGTTCTTATATTGGGATGAGTGCTGATGTAGGGGTTCTCCATCTGATGCAGTTGGGACCATCCAAGTAGGATTCTTGATCCTCATGCCTAGAAATATCCATTTGGATAGGTAGTCTTTCAAAGGAGTCAGAGAGACCTTAGAGCCATTGGTCTGGGTTGTCATTCAGGAGGGGGCTCCAGTGGGGTTCAGTATCAGTAGACTTGAGGGTAATCCAGGAGTTGGCTTCTTGGGCAACCTTGATTTCTAAGACATCAATCTCAGGGAAGGAGAGGTTCTGGAAGTCCTTCAGTTGTATATAGTTGAGATTGGGAATTATAAAGAGTGCATGATATATGATTTGATGAACCTTCTTGGTAAGTCTTTTTTTTTTTTT
>RBNI01004392.1:0-14141 GCA_003990745.1 Jimgerdemannia flammicorona | reverse complement strand
AAAAAAAAAAAAAAAAAAAAAAAAAAAAAAACTTCCTACCTATCAGTCTATTTATACTAATTCTAAAAAAATTGAACTTATAAATTAATATTTTTTTAGTTATTATAAGATATGGTTTGGTTTAACCCATTAAAATCCTATAGAATAATAATGTAAATCTTAATAAAATCTCTATTTTAGAGAATATTACCAATATTTATCATTAAGATAAAGGGTATCATTTTAATAAATATTAGTAAGATATATTTTCTTCTGGTTAGTATTTTATAAGAAGGCTAAATTCAGGAGTGTTGGGATAACAACTTGATATATATCAATATATAATTGATAATTTTATCAGTTTTATATTATCTATCAGTAATATATGAAATATATATTCTATACAAACTCAATAAAAATGCCCCTCTTTCCAACAAAGATTATGAGCCCTGCTAGCACTAAGTAGATATAGCAAAATAATAATAATAAATATATATATATATATATCTTGTAAATATATGCTATACAATCATATACACTAGAAATATCAAGTGATGAACAATCTAGCAATATGGATACCCCAATTGTAAGTGTTCCAGTGATGAGAGCAGTCTCTATTGTAAGTATAAATACAGTTAAGAGGTTCATCCCAATCTTTAATGGGAAAGATTACACTATCTGGGCATTCTATATAATGAATCTTCTTGATGAATGCAGTCTGACAGAGTATACAAAGCTACAAGTGTAGATTCAAGACTATGACACTATAAACAATTGGCAAGCATTATGCATGATTATATTCATATTATTAAACTCATAAATAAAGCTTGTAATACATGTAAATATAGCCAATGAGGCATGAGAAGCCCTATGAAATTATTATATATAAGCATCTGTATCAAATAGATTCTATCTGAAATCTCAGCTATTCAATTTTTAAATAAAGCCCAAGGAGAGTATCTGTGAATATGCCAGTTGTATCAATGATATAGTAATTAAAGTGAATTCCCTCAGTATGTCTGCAGATTATATTAGCAATGAAGATAAGGTTATAGTACTTACAAGGGGACTTCTGGATATATATAATATTGTCATCACAGCCATGCATGAGAGTGGCAGCCTTTCAGACTATATCTATATGATAATAAGTCTCATGAATGAGAAAATGTACTAAGGAAATAGTGCTGAAGAAAACAATGATGAAAGGGCATTCTACAGGTTCCACAGATGTGGTACTAAATGAGGTCAAAGATATAGTCAATAAAGTCAATAAGTCCAAACCCAAGCTTAATAATATAATAGCCAATCAACTAAGTATGATGGTTATTGTGAATACTGTGACAAGTATAAATATAAGAAATACCAATATTATTGCTGGGAAAATAATAAAGAGAGTAGTGAAAAGTGTGAAAAAAACCAGTATTGGTAATGTAGATATAGGAACTATTGAGAGAAGTATGACAATATAAATACTACTAAAACTGATGAAAGTAGTAACTATTTTTTGTACAAGCTGCCAACTCTACCACCAATTCTATCAGTAATATCAGTTCTGCTAGTATGGGATCTAGCACCAAATCTATCAACTTATTATTATTATTATTATTATTATTATTATTGCTACTAACTCATTATCTATAAGTACCAGTCAGTGAAATACTTTTGGGTCAACAAGAAGTGATAATGTAAATACCATCAGTAGTATAGATAGAAAAACTATGAACTATATATCTAGCCATATATCTGGTAAATATGCTAATATTGCTGATAATAATGATATCTGGTTAATAGATTCTAGAGCTATACAATATATGATGCCACACAGAGAATAGTTCTCCACATATCAATCATTTGAACACTCTATACTTATTAAGTTAGGAGATAATAATATCATCTATGCTCAAGAAAAGGGAAATATTGATATATATCTCTACAGAAATATTGTCAAGCCTACTGCTACTCTGGCAGATATACTATATACTCTAGAGATAGGAAAGAACCTTTTCTCTATAGGCAAAATAATAACCTATGGCAATAAAGATATATATTTAAAGAGCACAACAGTGTATATATAATTTTCATAACAATAAGAGGTTAATAATAGCCTCAAAATGTGGTAATCTTTATATGATCAATAGTATACTAAATAGCATAAAAGCCTTCATATATATGACAACTATACCTAATGTATCCAATATGTGGTATCAATACTTAGAACATATTGGCAAGATGAGTCTCAAATATATGATAAGAAGTAAATATATCAGAGGATTACTAGTAGTATATCTGCATAACAGTTTCTATGAAGATTGCATAGTAAAAAAAGCATCCTAGTGACCATTCAAAGAATGATTAAAGTATATATCTGAGATCCTTGACCTCATGTATACAGATATATACAGGCTAATGCATACTCCATCATACTCCAGCAAGAGGTATTTTCTCACATTCATTAACAATTATATATATAGGGTATACATATATATATCTCTTATCAGTAAAGAGCAAAGTCTTAAATAAATTCAAAGAATTCAAAGTGATTAACAAAAATGAAACTGGATGTAGAATATGTACTATATGATCAGACAATGAATATAAATATATCAATAACACATTTAAGTAGTTTCTGATAAAACATAACATAATCTATCAAATGATGGCTTTCTATATACTTTAGCAGAATAGTGTGTCTGAGTAATTTAACTATACAGCCATAGAAATAGTATGTATGATGATCAATACTACTAGATTGTCATATTCTTATTGGGCCAAAGTTATAAATACTATAGTATATATCTACAACTAATATGTAACTTGATCACTAAGTAAGGATTATGGCAATAGTAAGTATTCCAGAGATAATGATCTTATCTCTAAAGAATTATGGAGCAGATCCAAAACCGATATATCTCATCTATATATATTCAGTTGTGAGACATACATATATCCTCAACAAAAGCAATACCCTCTGGGATAAATTTGAACCCAAGGTGAGCAAGCATGTGTTTCTTGAATATTCTAGCAAAGTATACTAACTATGAGATCTACACAAGTAGTATATAGTCATTTTGTATAATATATATGTAGTTCAGAGAAAAAGGAAATGGCTTGGAACCCTACATAGAAGTACTAGTCAAAACCTCTATATCTATATCTCAGTTAGTATAAATATAGCAATCAGTGCAACTACCATCCACCCCTCTAGTAGTCAATCAAAATTATTTTCAACTATTATACATACATACCTAAGCCTGAGCTTAGAATAATAGTGATCAAAGATGAAGATGACAGCAAATTCTCTAATAACAAAGAATTATCTATAAAGGGTAAATAAAAGCAAAAGTGCTTCAACATTTGCTGAGAAAATCATTCCAATTTAGAAAACTATTGGGATATATCAATAAGCTCTCAACAGCAATGTAAGGACCATATGAGCTATGCCAAAGCATATGAATGTGTGTATATTGCAATATCTTCTAGCAAGCTAAGTATATATGATAAAGCCATAATCAATCCTAACAGCAAGAAATAGAAATAAGTAATAGATGAGAAATATTATTTACTCATCAAGAATAGTATGTAGGATCTCATATCTCTTTCACTCAATTATCAAGCAATTAGATCCAAGTGAGTGTATAGGATAAAGCACAATATCAAAGAAAATATAGAGTGATATAAAGCTTATTTTATTACTAAGGGTTACTTGTAAGATTATAGCATAGATTATGACAGAACATTTTTACTAGTATTCAAGCTTACTTTACTTAGAATACTCCTTATAATTGGTGTGCTATATGACCTAGAGATCCATCAGATGGACATTAAGACAGCCTTCTTAAATGGTGACATAGATACCAAACTATATGTTTGTCAACTACAAGAATATGAACTATATGATAACCAGAATGGCAATCTCATATGCAAATTACATAAAGGACTATATGGTATTAAACAAACAGTATGCCTATAGAATAAGAGGATCAACAAACATCTTCTTGATAATGAATTCAAGTATTGTGAAGTAGATAATTGTATATATATCTAATATTATAATAATAGTATAGTATTTATTGATATATGGGTTGATGATATCATTATCATAATCAACAGGAACAGGCTTAATGGAGTAAAGGAAACTCTATGCTGAGAATTTAAGATGACTGATATAGGTAATACATCCTTTCTTTTGGGGATATCTATCATATATAACAGAAATATATATACCATATATCTCTTTCAAGAAACTTATGCCAAAGCCATTCTCAAATATTTCAATATAAGTGATTGTAAGCCCATCAACACTCCTATTGATATTTCTATGAAGTTAAGAAAGCCAAATACTATATCCAAGGATGATATTAACAAGAACAATACTAACAACATTTCCTATTAACAAGTAGTCAGCTCTCTTATATATCTTATCCTAGAAATAAGGCCTAATATATTATATACTATGAATAAGGTGGCACAATATTCCTTATACTATGATAATTTTCATTGAATGACAATCAAGAGGATACTCAGATACTTAAAGAGATCAGTGTACTATATGCTTACTTCAGATGGTAATATTAGATTAAGTGAGAGTAATGGCATCTAGCTATCTAGTACTTATAATACTGATTGGGTTGGAGACTTAGATAACCACCAGTCTATGACTGAATATCTCTTTCACATTGGTAAAAGATCTGTAATCTCATGGCAAATACATAAGCAATCCTTCATTGTGATCTCATCTATATAAGCTGAATATCAGACATTGTTATTGGTAATAAAGAAAGCTATTTGGCTTTGCAAACTACTAAAGGAGCTCAGTTTCACTCAGGAGAACTCTATACTGATTAAGCAAGATAACTAATCAATGATAATACTTACTAAGAATCCAGTACACTATAGCAGAATGAAACATATTGATATACAGTACCACTTTATTTGAAAATATGTAGAAAATAGCACTATATATCTGGAATATATTCCTATAGAGTATATGACTGCTGATTCACTTACTAAAGCCCTTCCAAGGCCAAAATTCAAGCAATGCATTAAAGGAATGAGTGTTATACTAGCACTCGATTAATTATAGGATACTTTTTTTTCTTTCTTTTTTCAGACTATTAAAAGCCTCTCATATCATATTCTATATCTATATATTGTCACATAGTGGTTGCTGAGTCCTTCAAATATGCCAGATTCTCTTCAAGGTGTATCTCTTAGACTAACTCGAGTTGTTATAAGCAAGTTCTTATTGGAGTGCCTTCCCAAGGTCTTATAGTCCTCAAACTTCTTATCTTTAACTGTCTTGTTATCTTTTAGATTACTTGCAAGGAAGTGTGTGTAAGTGAAACTGGAACTGACTTTATTTCAGAGAAAATAAGAGGGATATTTATATAAAATATAATTCAATGGTTGCTAAGATATAAAGCTAAATATAAATTCCAATAACTAAAACTACTAAGTTCCAGAGCTGGTATTATTTGGTATCACATCAAAATGCTGGTGCTGGAACAATTTCACGTCACCTCAGAATACTGGTGCTGGCATTATTCAGTGTTACATGAGAATACCAGTGCTGGCATTATCCAGTGTAACAAGGAACTTAGAGCAGAAAGTTCAGGACCATGGGGGCTTCTTCATCATCATCACTGTCATCATCACTGAAGGAGATGAGATCTGTGAATTCATCATGTAGGTCACGTGTTTCGCATACTTCAGGTATGTCATGCATCTTGCATATGTCGAAGTCACGAGGGATGACATCATTGCCAATGATGTCATCACGTTCGGCTGTGGCAGGAAAATCGGGAACAAGGTCTGGAGCTCTCCAGTCTATGAGGTTCTCTTCTACAAAATAGGGTACAAATTTGGGGTCTTGGGGAGATCTAACCTGGATGCTTGGGCCTTGGAATACTGAGATCAATCCTTGCAGGAATTGGTCTGGGTTGTCCTGGAGGATGGGGTGCCAAAAGTCTTCTACTTCTTTGCTTTTGAGAGTGATAGTGGACTGGGCTTCTGTAGCCACCCTGGCTTCTAGTGTATTGATGCGGCAAGATGACAGGTTTCTGAAATCTGAGACTCTAACATACTCCAAGTTGGGGATTGACCATGGTGCATGCCTGAAGATCTGATGGATCTTCTTAGCTGTCCTTGTTTCGCATATATCTATGGGAGTGGCACCTTGTAGCTCCTGGGTGCTGGCCTGTGGGAACTCCTGGCAGAGGAGGTTTCCTATTTCATACTCCTGCCACATTTGGAGGCATTTGGTAGCAATGGTGATCCTTGTTTCCATTTTACAGTGGTAGAGAATGAAGTGATAAGGGTCTGCAGTGCCCAGGTTGACACTAGGAGTCCTTCTTGAGCAGGTCCTCATAGCTCTTCTGATGTCTTGGAACATCCTTTCTTTGACTGAGATACCTTGGTGATTTCTTAACCTTGAGATTTGGCAGGCAGCAGGTATTGCGTTTGTGGTAAGTCTTTGAGCTATTTTGGGATTGGTGGTTCTTGTTGATTACTGCTACTGCAGTTCCTTGATCCTTCTTTTATATTCTTCAGGATGCTTGTGCAGTAGTCACAATGACTCACAGTTAGTCATCATTGCTCATCTTGTATGCTGTATAATCTTCTCGTGCTCCGATCTGGTGGCTTGTGAGGAAAGGCTGTCTCCTGTGCTGATGTCATCATTCTGGAGTCACCATTACATCTTTCTCCTGAATAAGGATCTTCCTGAGCATCATTTTTCATTGGTCCAGTCCTGAAAAATTTGCTGATCCCATAACCTCTGGCAAGGGGTCAAAAAGTGGTGTTTATGGGCTGGTGTCTTCCCTTTATATTTTGGCGTGATGGTGAAGGGTCGCTCCCTTCATATAGAGCAAGGGCCTAATTCTGATCTTGATCAATCAGTTGACAGTTCAAACTCCTCTGACTATGAAAGTCTCATGGATGAGTAGTTGCCAGTGCCATATCCCTTAGAGAATAGTCCAGACAGATAGCCTGCTGGTCACGGGACATGCTGTTATGATTCGTAGACTAGAACCTCATGGGTGGTCATCATGTTTTGCTTCTCTTGTATAGATTTGTGGTACTTCTTGAGTCTGTTCCTGTGTACTGTAGTAGGCAGTATGGTCTCTGAGATTTTTCTAAGCCAGAAGGTAGTTCCCTTGATATCTTGCACATAGAAGGGTCCTTCCCATTTGAGCTCCAGTTTTTGCGACCATGAGGCTTCTACCATATTTCGATACAGTAGAACCTTTTCACCAATTCGGATGGGTTCTAGGGCCTTGTGATTCTTTTCCACATTCTTCCTTGTCAGTACTTGTGACTTGGTGATGTAATCTTCAGCCTTCTTCTGGATTTGGTGTAGTCTCCAGATTTCTGCATTAACCTGTCTCCAAGTTAGGTCTAGATTTGTGGCTGAGGTTCCATCAGAATCTTCTTCTCCGAAGAGCAGCTCTCCTGGGGTAAAATGTGTGCTCTGTGACTGTATATCTCATAGGACAGAGAGGGCGGTTGAGAGATAGTTATCCCAATTCTCATATATCTCTGAGATCTTCGCTAGGATGTTCTTGAGAGTCTTGTTAGTTCTTTCTGTCTGTCCATTTCCTTGAGAGTGGTATGTGGTGGTCTTGATGTGCTGAATCTTATATTTCTGATATATTATCTCATGGAATCCATTGACAAATTCCATGCCATGGTCTGTGGTGATTTGCTTTGGTGTCTTGTAGCAGCAGATGATTTCTTGATGCAAGAAGTTGGCTATAGAGAGGGCATTGGCTTCTTGTAATGCTCCTGCCTCTATCTATTTGGTGAAGAGGTCTATAATAACTATAATATAGTGGTTTCCTGATAGTATTACTGGTAGTGGTCCAATGATATCCATTGCAATGTGGTGGAAGGGGATAGACTCAATTCTTGATGACCGGGGTGTCTGGTCTTGCTGATCATATTTCTGTTTTTGGCACTTGTCACACCCTTTGACAAATTGGTGCAGGTCTTCTTCCATCTTGGGCCACTACATGGTTCTTCTTGCCTTGTCATATGTGTTGGTTCCTCCTAAGTACCCTTGCTCGTGTACTTCCTTCATTACTTGATACTTCTTGTATTCAGGTATTACTAGCTTTCCTCCTTTTCTGAGTGTAGTGTTGTCTAATTCAAACTATTTCCAAGTTCAATTGATGATAGTGATTGTCCAGGGTTCGAGGTGGTTGGGCATTTTCCGCTGCTCAAGGTAGCTGATTAATCCATAGTATAGCTCCTTATTCATGTTGAATGGTCTTGATGGGGGTGTTTCGGGGTGTTCTTGAGAGTGCATCAGCATTGGTGTTGGTCTTTCCTGAGCAGTGCTTGACAGTACAGTCATACTCTTGCAGCCTGTAAATCCATCTGGCATATATTTCTTTGGGGTTCAAAGTGTGGAATAGCCAGACAAGAGCAGAGTGGTCTGTTTGAATGGTGAAGTATTTCCCAGCTAGGTAGTAGTGAAACTTGTCTACTGCCCAGACTACTGCTAAACATTCAAGCTTGCATGACTCATAGTTCTGCTCTGCTCCACGGGTGCCTCGGCTTGCATAGGAGATGAAATATTTATATCCATCTTTCTTCTGAGCTAGGACTGCTCTAAGTCCTATAGCACTTGCATCTGTCTGCAGGATGAATTCTAGGTTCTAGTCTGATCTTCTGAGGATGGGTGCTTGGGTCAACCTGGTCTTGAGTTCATTGAAGGTTTCTTGGCACTCCTTGGTCCATTCAAATTTGGTCTCCTTCTTCAGTAGCTCGTAGATAGGTGCTGCAATGTTGGAGTATCCTTTAATGAATCTTCTGTAGTAGCTGGCCAGTCCAAGGAAGTTGTGGACTTCTGTGGTTGTTCTGGGTCTTGGGTAGGCTGCAACAGCCTCAATCTTCATGGGGTCTGTGTGGATTCTGGTCTGGTTGATGAGGTGTCCTAGGTAGATGATTTCTTGAGCAGTAAACTTACATTTCTTGGGCTTGATGTAGAGGCCATGCTCCTTGAGCCTCTTGAGGGCTAGCTGTATGTGATTGACATGTTCCCATGCAGTATTGCTGAAGATGATCATATCATCAACATAGACAAAGAGCCATTTTCCAATCTCATTGCTGAAGACTCTGTTCATCATTCACTGGAAACTTGCTGGGGCATTACACATTCCAAATGGCATTCGCAGGTAGATATAGGTGGCGTCAGGTATGATGAAGGCTGATTTCTCACTGGCATCTTGAGTGAGACTGATCTGATGGAAGCCTGAGAACAGATCTAAGGTGGTGTAGTATTTGGCTTCGCTTCCAAGAGTGGTAAGAATTTCTTGAATATTCAGCAAGGGCTGCCTGTCCTTCTTGGTGATGGCATTGAGCTTCTTGTAGTCAATGTAGAGACTTGGTACAAACTCTCCAGGCTTGCTTCCTTTCTTTGGGGCTAGGACAATGGGTGAGGCCCAGGGGCTGATAGCTTGCTTGATGATTCCAGCTTCTTCTATTTCCTTGAGTTCTGCTTGCAGCCACTCTCTGTAGGCAGATGGTATGGGTCTGGCTTTCTGGTAGATAGGCTTGGTATCACCAGTGTCAACATTGTGGTAGTACCTGGGTTCTTAATTGTGGATATCCCTAAAGTCTGTAGCAAGTACTCCTTCATTCTGGTGCAGGATCTTGAGAAGTTGTTCCTCTAGGGGAAAGTTTTCTCCAATGGTATAGGTGTGCTTATTCTGGTCCTTGTCTTTCTTGTACTCAAGTTCGGTAATCTTGGTGGTAGTGTAGGCTCCTCTTCCAGTAGATCCAAAGCCTTGTTCTCCTCTCTTGGTCTTGATGAGTTCCATGGCTTCAATGATCTTGGGCTTCTTGATTTCATGGATCAGCATCTGGCCAATCCTGTTATGCTTCTTGACTTCGAAGGGGGTGGTGTGGTTGTGATTTCTGACTATGAGAAAGATCTCACCAGTGTAATCAGGGTCAATTACTCCTCCTTCAACTGAGATTTCACTTTTGGCCAGACTGCTCCTGGTCTTGATAATTCCGACATGGTTTTCTGATAGCTTGACTCCAATTTCAGTGCCAAGTAGGGTAGTGGTCTGTGGTTCAAGGGTAGTATCTTGAATGCTGGCAAGGTCCATTTCTATGGCTCCTTCAGTCTTGTATTCTGGGATCTTGGCTTCAGGGTGAAACTTCTTGACCTTGAGGATGATGTCAGATTCTTGTTCCTCCTCATTGTCACTATCAGCTTGAAGCTCTGGGGGCTGATCATCTTCTTCGGCTTTCCTTTTTGCTTCGGCAACTTCTTGCTCATGTTTCTGTTGGCAGATTTTCCTGACTTCACTGATACAGGACCAGCAGTCATTCAGGTGTTCAGAGCAGTACATTCTAGTACCATGGGGGCATCTTCCTTGAGGGGCATAGCCATCAATGATCTTGTTGTACCACTGCTCATCTGTGAGCTTGGGTGTCTTGCTCTTGTTCTTGTTCACTGAGTGCATGAAGACCTCTATATCTTCTTCATCTTCTTCCTCCATATCTGGTAGAACTCCTTTGTGGACATTGATAGAGACTCGTACCTTTCTCCCTCTATAGTTGATCTGCATCTTCTGGGCATTGAGGTCAATGATGGCCCTGGCCTTGTGAAGCCATTGGTTGCCAATAAGGATATCATAGTTGGTGGTGCTTGTAACAATCACGTCTACTGGAATAGTGACTCCTCCTATCTTGATGGGGACTTCTCAGATTTTGCCAAGGGGGGTAGCTCATGTACCATCTGCTATAACATAGACCATCTTAGTAGACTCTTCAATATCCCAACCTAGGCAGTCAATTGCCTTCTTGCTCATAAGACATCCTCCAGCACCAGTATCAATGATAGCATCAAAGATACAGTCTTCAATCTGGCAGAGAGTATAGGCTGATGTCTTGCACTGGTCTTCAGATTCTTCACCTGAGTTCTCGGATTCTTCTTGTGTATTGTGGGCTTCTACAATCTTGTACTCTTGATTCTTGATGGTAGTTGCAAGTCCTACTCTCAACTGCTGTCTGAAGGCAGGGACTTCAGCTAGTTGTCCAAAAGTGGCATTGACCTTCTGTTCCTTGAGGTCCTTGTAGATGTCATACTGGTGGATCTTGGTCTTGCACAGCTTCTGTTCCTTCTTGCTTTTGCTTTCTCCTGAGACTGGAGTAGTGCCTTCAATAATTTGGCGGGCAGCTTCATCTAACTCCATGTCTTGATCAATCTCCTTAGGTTGGGTCTTGCTTTGAATGGTAACAGCTGGGGTCTTCTTTGGTCTTCCAACTGGCTTGCTGTTGCTCTTCTTATCATAGAGCTTGGACCGGGTTCTGGTACCTTCAGTAGCAGGGTAGAATTCAAGTTCCTCATAGTATTCTTCATCATCAGTGTCACCAATTTCCTCGATGACTACTGCATTGGTTTGTTCTCTGGTTCTGCTAGCATTGCTTGGTTGGGCTTTGTGTCTCATTTCGGTCATGCAATTCTTTGCATAGTGGCCTTCTTCTCTACATCTGAAGCATGTGATGTTATTGCATTCTTCTGTAGCAGCTGCAAATCTCTGCACTGGTCTCCTATTGGCACTTCGGACTTCTCTAACAACATCACCAAGGTGTGCAGTCATCTCAGCAAACTGCTTGGCGAGTTCTTCCACTGGGTTAGCTTTGGCTGTCTTGGGGATAGATGTGGTTGGTTGTCTGTTCACAACTGTAGCAGGTAAGATACTAGTTGGCTTTGATGGCTCCATCTTGATACCAGTTATTTTCTCCATTGAGTGTTTGGCAGGGTGTCTGATAGTCCAATATCTCTGTGCAAAGACCACTTTCTAATTAAGTGTCAGTACAGCTGGGGTAGATCAGATTGCTAGGGTAATTTCAGGGTGAACTCCTTTGAGGAAGGTTGAATCCACTATTTGTTCCTTGAGGTGGTCATCATAGCCAGCCAAGATAATCTGGTGGCAGATTCAGATATAGAATGAGTTGGAATCTTCACTAAGTCCCTGGCAGATAGTATTGAGTTGATCCTTGAGAGCTTGCTTGATCTCTTCAGTATAATATGTTGTTCTGAGGAAGTCCTTCATATTGCCAAGTTTAACTGCATCAGCACCAGCAATAGTGGCTGCTTGAACTTGTCTCTGGCAGATCCTCTGAGGCTGACTGGTAGAAGGGCCAATTGAGCATCCACACCAAGAGCTTGTACAGTGGCGAATTGTTCAAAGTCTTCAATGAAGGTCAGGATTGACTCTTCAGTAATATATCCATAGAATGTAGGGGGGCACATTTCTATCTTGTCTTGAATTCTTACAGGGGTGACTCTTGTAGTCAGGGTAGTTATTGTTGGGGTTATTTGTTTTTCAGCTTGAAAGTGAGGGATTTATCTTGAATCACCAGCCAATGGGCACCAAGTTGTCACATAGTGGTCACTGAGTCTTTCAAATATACCAGATTCTCTTCAAGGTGTATCTCTTAGACTAACTCAAGTTGTTATAAGCAAGTTCTTATTGGAGTGCCTTCCCAAGGTCTTATAGTCCTCAAAATTCTTATCTTTAACTGACTTGTTATCTTTTAGATTGCTTGCAAGGAAGTGTGTATAAGTGAAACCGGAACTGACTTTATTTTAGAGGAAATAAGAGGGGTATTTATACAAAATATAATTCAATGATTGCTAAGATATAAAGCTAAATATAAATTCCAATAACTAAAACTACTAAGTTCCAGAGCTGGTATTATTTGGTATCACATCAAAATGCCGATGCTGGAACAATTTTGCATTACCTCAGAATACCAGTGCTGGCATTATTCAGTATTACATAAAAATACCAGTGCTGGCATTATCCAGTGTAACAAGAAACTTAGAGCAGAAAGTTTAGGACCATAGGGGCTTCTTCATCATCATCACTGTCATCATCACTGAAGGAGATGAGATCCGCAAATTCATTATGCAGATCATGCGTTTCACATACTTCAGATATGTCACGTGTCTCGCATATGTCGAAGTCACAAGGAATGACATCATCACCGATGATGTCATCACATTTGGCTGTGGCGGGAAAATCGGGAATAAGGTCTGGAGCTCTCCAGTCTATGAGGTTCTCTTCCACAAAATAGGGGACAAATGTGGGGTCTTGGGGAGATCTAACCTGGATGCTTGGGCCTTGGAATACTGAGATCAATCCTTGCAGGAATTGGTCTGAGTTGTCTTGAAGGATGGGGTACCAGAAGTCTTCTACTTCTTCGCTGTTGAGGGTGATAGTGGACTGGGCTTCTGTAGCCACCCTGGCTTCTAGTGCATTGATGTGGCAAGATGACAGGTTTCTGAAATCTGAGACTCTAACATACTCCAAGTCGGGGATTGACCATGGTGCATGCCTGAAGATCTGATGGATCTTCTTAGCTATCCTTGTTTCATGTATATCCATGGGAGTGGCACCTTATAGCTCCTGGGTGCTGGCCTGTGGGAACTCCCAGTAGAGGAGGTTTCCTATTTCATACTCCTGCCACATTTGGAGGCATTCGGTAGCAATGTTGATCCTTGTTTCCATTTCACAGCAGTAGAGAATGAAGTGATAAGGGTCTGTAGTGCCCAGGTTGACACTAGGAGTCCTTCTTGAGCAGGTCCTCATAGCTCTTCTGATGTCTTGGAACATCCTTTCTTCGACTGAGATACCTTGGTGATTCCTTGACCTTGAGGTTTGGCAGGCAGCAGGCATTTCATTTGTGGTAAGTCTTTGAGCTATTTTGGGATTAGTGGTTCTTGTTGGTTGCTGCTACTGCAGTTCCTTGATCCTTCTTTTATATTCTTCAGGATGCTTATGTAGTGGTCACAATGACTCACAGTTGGTCATCATTGCTCATCTCATATGCTGTATAATCTTCTCATGCTCTGATCTAGTAGCTTACGAGGAAAGGCTGTCTCCTGTACTGATGTCATCATTCTGGGGTCACCATTACAATATATTATTTATATCCCTCATCTACAAGTGGATTATATAGATAACATTACATTACATTTCTGCAAATATTTTAGATATTTCAGAATACTTTTCAATCTATAAAAATTTCTTAGACATAGGATTTTTTTTTTTTTTTTTAATAGTATCAGAATTATATTCTGTTCTATTTTTTCCATGTATTGTATTACTTTTTATTTTTGTTTGCATTCTATTCTTCCT
>RBNI01004391.1:0-14141 GCA_003990745.1 Jimgerdemannia flammicorona | reverse complement strand
AAGGTACTAAGGCAATAGCAAACAGCAAGCAATCTGGGGTGCATACTGGACAGGGCGGCCCTAGTGCATTTGACTGGCAGCAGGTAGAGAGAGGTCCTGGTCTGGGGGGGGGCATGAGGGGGCTGTTGGCAGGAGGACAAGGAGGGAGAGGAGGCAGCAGTGGAGGACAGGGGTCTGGGAGGGTGAGTTTTGTGGAGATGGTAAAGGGGAGGCAGCAGACATCTGGGTTGGAGAGATGGCTGAGGAAAGGCAAGAAGATGGAGAAGACAGCAGTTTGTGGGAGAGTAGTCCATAGTGGTAAGGGCAGTGGAGCTAGGGAAATAGTGGCTGAGAGGAGCATGATGACTGATGATGATGGGACTACCAATCTGAAAAAAAATCCAGATGTGACTGCTGATGGTGTGACTGAGCAACTGGGGCTTGGAAGGTAAGGAGATTTGGCAGATAGTGTGATGAGTCTGGCAGTGGCTCCATTACTCAAGAAATTGATCTTGGCATTTGTAGTGACATTGTGCTTCTGGGGCCTGATAGTGATGGCAAAAATAGTGCTGGGGCTTATTACTAAGCAGGTGGCTGGAGCAGCATCCATGAAGTTCCTGAAGGGATTGGAGGGAGTAGAGATGGGCTTTGAGAAGGCTGAGCCTTTGGAGGAAGCACTAAAGGTTAGATTGATAGTTGGGAAGGTATGTGTTCTGATAGCATGCTGCCTAAAATGAGACCCCAGGGTGATCTAACTGCTGGTGAAAGGAGTGCCCACAGTGATGGCAGTGGAGATGAGAAGGAGAGTCGAGGAGGTCATGGCAGAGTATGGAGAGGTGGTGGATATCAGATTTAGGGTCTGGGAAGAGATCTTGCTCAAAACTGGAGATGTGTACATGAGAATTCAGCTGGCAGAGAAAGAAGCTACTGGGAAGGCAAGGAACTGGCCTTCAGGGATGGTCTGGGAGGCAATTTTGTACAAGGTGATGAGGGTGAAGAGGAGTGAGGAAGAGGAAGAGGACTTGCTGGAGGCACTGAAAGAGCTGAGTAGAGTGGTGGAGCAGTGAGCAAAGGCTTGGAAGGCTTTTGTAGAGTTAACATACTTAGAGGTGGTAGATGGAAAGTGGATTCAAGTAGACAAGAGGCAATGGGAAAAAGCTCAGGGATATAAGTATCAGAAGAAGCTGCTGGCTAAGATGGAAGATCAACCACAGAAAGAAGTGGGTGGAATGAGGGAAACAGGAGGTACCAAAGCAAGTGTCTGGGCCAATGAGGATGGTAGAAGTGCAGGGAAGGGGACAGGAGAGGACAGGAAAGCAGCTGGCAATGATCTGTATATGGATGGTATATTTGAGGTCTGGAAAGAGGACTGGGAGGGATCATCTACCCCTACTCCTCTTATCAGGTGAGGTCTGGCTTCCTGAAGCAGGGTGGGAGAGGATATATCAATGAAGGGGACCCAGCAAGTGCAATTTGGAGTTCCTGAGGTGGCAAATAGGGGACAGATGGTGGCAGTTGGAGAGGAGGAACTGGTGGATGTCCCAGAGGTGTGGGATGAGTCTGCAAGTGCTGGGGCTGATATCACAATGTTGGATGGTGGGAGACCAGTGACTCCTGGGAGAAAGGAGGTAGGAAACCTACTTTGGATGTGCAGGATGATGAATAACCTAGTAGCTGAAGAGTTGGGAGAGGTAGACTTGAGAGTAATAAGCAATGAGCATTGGGCATGGATCCTGCAGGGAGATGGTATAGAGTTGGCATTGAAGGCAGAGATCCTTGTAGTGTATCTGGAGGAGAAAGGGTATGAGGTGGATAAGGAGCAGGAGGCAGAACTAGTAGGGGTTGCTAGTAAGAGGGCCAAATACTGTTGGGCCAAGTGACATAGATTATAGCTCTGGCAGGAGGCCTGCTTGGAGTACTAAGAGGAGTTTGAGGAGAAGGCAGATGGAGAGATGAATGAGCTATTGGCTGGATTGGAGGCTCAGAGGGCTGAAGAGATAGAGGTGACTGCAGAACATAATCTGGATTTGGCACAGGAGGAGATGACTATGGAGCAGTAGGAAAGGACTTGATAATACACCATATTTCTTTATGAATAGTACAACCAATATTTTTTCTTTAAACGTGAATAGGTTATGGGGTACTTATCAACATAGAATATTTTTAATTGGCTGAAGAGATTGGAGGCTGATCTCTTCCTCTTGCAGGATGTCAGGTGTAAAGATGATTTGGATAGATTGGAATGGATGAAGGAATAGAGAGGTGAGGCAGTTTGGAAGGGCAAGGTTGGGATTCTGATATGGAAAGGCAGAGGGGAGATAAGGGATATGCAGAGCTGGGGAGATATATAGATTGATCTAGAGTGAGTGGATATATATAGGATGGGAGCCAGTCACAGTGAGCTCCTGTTACTGCCCTGCTATATAGAGTGAGCATGTGGATTGGGTGAAGAGACTCCAGGAGAGTGGGATCCTCACAGAAACTGGAGTGGATATACTTGGTGAAGACTTCAATATGGTCCAGGATATACTATTGGATAGAACAGATGGAGGACAGGGAGCTGAGAGTCGAAGTGATGGATTGGCAGTATAGGAGAAAGTAGAAAGGCTGAGTGCTCTGGTAGATACAGGTAGGGAGTGCTGGGGGGATAGGAGGGTATATATGCATTGGGCAGGGGGGCTTGTGGATTAGAATTGATTGGATTCTGATGGCCAGCTGCTGGGGCTTGGATGTTTGGAAGTCACTGGAGGTGGAATGGTGTCCTTGGTCAGATCATTAGGGGCTTTTGGGACAGGGGCATTTTGGGGGAAGTGGGGATGGGCCTGGACATTGACACCTCAATTCCTCCCTATTAGATGATAAGATCTGGTGGAATGAGTGGGCTGTGGAAATTCAACTGAAAGTGGAGTGCTGGAGACAGAAAGGTACCTCAGTGGGTATCCAGTGGATGCAGATGAAAGAGATGACTAGGACTTACTGGAGTGAGGCTGGCAAGGAGGCTGGGAAACACAGGAGGTAATGGGTGAGATGGGCTTCTAGTAGACTGTCTAGACTCTTGAAGGATTGGGTGAGACTAGCAATATTGGAGGGAGAGGAGAATTGGAGATCAATGAGGGCAAAAATAGAGATTGGTAAACTACAACAGGTATTGCAGGAGGAGGAAGAGGTGAGGGTGCAGGGTTTGGTGGTGTGGCTCCATTGGCAGGATTTGGAAGAAGGGGAGAGACCCTCAAATTATCTCATGAGAGCCCTTCAGGCAAGAAGGGTGCAGCAAAGGTGGGAGGGGGCACTTGACTCTGATGGTATACTGGTGTATGGTATATAAGATATTCTTGGAGCTTTAAAGAAGTATTAGAGTAGATTGTAGAGTGAGAAGAAGGGTGGGGTGGATGTGGATGCCATTGATTGAGCATTGGAGGATTGGCACCCCCCACGAGTGGATGGGTTGAGAGACTTAGTGTTGCCAGTACAAGATGAGGTTATCCACCAAGTTCTTGCTGTGACAACACCAGATACAGCACCTGGAGAGGATGGTTTGCCCTGGGATTTCTGGAAGAAGATGGTAGGAGTCCCAGGAGTACTGGGTGAGATGATGATATAGTGTGATTTTATTTTACAAACAGAGAGATGGGTGGGGGAACAGGATCTGGGTTGGTGATATTACTTTATAAGAATAAAAAAGGTGAGAGAACTGGAAGAACTGGCAGCTAATTATACTGCTAGATATGGACAGAAAGTTGGTTACTAAGGTGGTAATTGTAAGGCTACAAAAAGTGGCCCAGTAAGTCTTGGGTATTGAGCAGAGGGGTTTTATAGGAGGCCAGCTCATTAGGGATAGTACAGCCTGGGTATATAGAGTTATTGAAGAGGTATGTGCTAGTGGACTGAATGGATGACTGGTCTTTCTGGACCAGGAGAAGGCTTATGACTGGGTGAGGTGAGTCTGGTTGGTGAAAGTATTGGATAGGACTGGGGTTCCATACCAGTTCAGGTCAGCAATGGTCAGCCTACTGGAGGGAAGTAGGGCATGCTCATATATAATGGACATAGAGGGGTAGCATTTTTCCTAGGTAGGGGGGTACCCCAGGGAGACCCACTCTCCCTCATTCTGTATGCTCTTTCTCTGAAACCCTTAATGGATAGAATCAGATAGAAGATAGTGGGGCTCTCTATCTTTAACATTGGGTGGAAAGTAGGGGCCTTTGTGGATGACATGGTGGTTAGTCTGGGATCAATTGCTGATGTTGAGGAGCTTAAGGAGATAGTGAAGTAGTATGAGAAGAACTCTGGGGCTAAACTTAATTGATATAAGTATGAAACAATAGTGTTAGGCAATGGTCTGATAGGAGGGGAGGTTATTGGAACAATTATCCCTACTGGTGAGGCAGTGCAGTACTTGGGTATCTATCTATCAGTATATGGGTCAGTTATACCCAGACTTTGATGGGAGCAGTGGGTTAGAATCTGGAGGGAGGCCCTGCAGAGTTGGGGTGGTCACCAATTATCTCTGGCAGGGCGTGTCTCAATTTTGAATGTCTACTGGCTACTGAAGTTATGGTATCTGGCTTATCATCTGGACTTTCTAGTCTGGGTGGTAAAGAGATTGATGAAGCTGGCCAAGAGGTGGATCTGAGCTAGAAGAAGGAGTCAGATCAGCCAGGAGGTCCTGTCCTTACCAGTGGTAAGTAGTGGACTTAGACTGATCAACTTTCCAAAGAGGCTATACTGCTTAAGAGCATGATAGTTGAAGAGGGCTATAGAGTTGAGAGGGGGAGGTTGGGTTTCTCTACTGCAGAAGGTCTGGAAGATGAGGTCCTTGCCTAGAGGTTTGACTAGAGATCTCCTATCTTTGGTTGGCCTTCAGAATACTGAATGATTGTGATACAAAGGCTTCTGGTAAGGAGTGGCAGAGGGGACACACCATATTGGAATTCATTGGCAAGGAAATAAAGAAGAGGTGGCTTGGAACCTGGCTATGTAGAGATGGGACCAAGTATTGCTGGGTGGCATTCTCTTAATCAAGTTTGACATTAGCAATGGAATAGAATGCCAAAGAGGACCAGGTCAGAATCTGTGGCCTAGTGGTTGATAAGGAGTAGGAATTGGTAAAGAGTGGGACTGGCATAGCATTTGGGCCTGAAGTGTAGAGGTGAGAAAATAGATACTGCCAAAGTACTGAGTAACTTAGTGGTGCATGCTGAGGAGGAATATAATGCTCAACTTCTGTTCAGGTCACCTTATTGAGGGAGATTGCTTCAACTGTAAGGAGTGTCATAATATAGAACAGGAAGGGGGATATGTGCAGACACCTGAACATTGGCTAGGAGAGTACAAGGTACTTAGTGACTTTTGGTAGACCATTGGGGATCATTTGGAGATAGGGTGCAGGGGAGTTGGCATGTAGGGGTGGTGAGAGGATTTGAGAGATAGACTGGTGGGGGGGGGTGGAAAAGGAATAACTCACATTAGGCTGGGCTTTGGTCATTTAAGTGGAGTTAGCCAGTCACTGGCTATTTGTTTTTGAGGATGAGAGGAGACTGGACTTGGGGGTCTAGCTGCTATAGTGGCAGAGCCTTATAGAAGACACCTTGACAGGCTGGTGGCTTGGTTGGGGGCTGCAGGGTGGTCGAAGGCATTGCTTGGTGGAGAAAATCTGTAGGCAGAGTGGGGGGAGAGTTGGAGTAATGGGTGAGAAAGTGGTCTTTATTCAGAAGAGAGTGGGGAGGGGCTCCCCTATGGAGATCAGGTAGTGGGAGGAAATACTGTAAACATATTAATAGATGGATAAAAAAAAATAAAAGCAAAAAAAAAAAAAAAAAAAAAAAAAAAAAAAAAGGTTAGTGCAGATTTTGTGGCAGAGTATGGACCAGTTCTATGGTCAAGATAAATAGAACCATAGGGTTAAGGAAAAGTCAAGAGAATAGAGATCATCAATTATACTGAGAACTAGCTTCACCTCAATGCCTTTTATGGCATTGAAAAAAATACTGTAATTTCATGCTCATCTATCCTTAAATTCTCAAGATGGACAGTAACATTTATTATACAAAAGATTAGCAGGCAGTCAATCCCAAACACCTGGTGGTTTAGGTAGAGAATACAGGCTATTGTATATCCTTTTGTTTAAATAATTATTTTGAGGTTACAATTGAGAAGAGATAATTGAACCTTTGGATGGTCTGAGCATATGGATTAGGTAGATTTAAATCCCACCTATGTTAACACATATGACAAATCCCTTAGTTGACATAATTCTCATTTCCAGAAAAAAGTATAGACCCTCAGCCCTTATCCCAATAACTATACTCAAAGTTGGGGGCTGGTAATTTTTTTTCAGACAGAAGGTAATCCCAATTTGTAAAGAATAATAAACAAAGTTGATGTCATCATTTGACCTTCCATTTTAATTTTGCCCTCATTCTCAAAATGGCCAGGGTTAGGGTTGTCAAAATCTACAGTATAGTAAAGGCATCAGAATTGACTAATGTGGATGAGTTGTTTGATAAACTGGAAGATTTTTATGAGCTCCTCATGTATCTTATTTGGTAGTGTATTACTGACAGAGAGGATGACAGAGGAGACAGACAAAGTTAAGAGAGGATGCTCATGCTTCCTAGGAGAGTACATATAAGAGCACTGTAGGCCAGTATGTGTGCATTCTAAGCTGCCATCAAATAACACTATGCTATTCTTAAGCATTGCAAACCCAACCTGATGAATCTGAAACCCAACCCAGAAAATGGCCAACCCTGCAGCACTTTGAATCTGAAAAATAGCTGATCTGACTTTGTATCTGACCTATCTTTTGAATACTTAATCCATTAATTTGATTTTATTTTGAAACTTTGAAATTCTGTTACTTGACAAAAACATATCCAAATTTTATAATATTTATTGTGCTAGATTCGCCTAAATGAGATGAATCCAACTAGCTAAAGTATATTAAATTTGGACATGTTTTCATCAAGTAACAGAATTTCAAAGTTTCGAAATAGAATCAAATTGATAGGTCAAGTCACTGATAGAGTTTCTGGGTCAGCTCTATTGTATACAGATTATAATGCTCTAGTTATATATATATAGTATTCTGAGTACTACAGTCTGCTGTCAAAGTTCAAGATATGTAATATAGCTATTGAGCTACATGCCACTATTGCCTATCCTAGAGTTACTGTCATTATTATAAGCAGACTTAAAAAAATTAAATAAATATATCATGTCAAAATAATCATTATAAGACAGATGTATTTCTTTATCTCAATGTCTTCTAAAATACTTTCAATACTAAAAGCAACAATAAGCTCAACAGTACTTGCTATTATTGATACTATTATTGATAATGATCTAATTTCTGAAGATAATCTCACTCTAGTAGAGATATTGGAAGTTCATCACTTAGCAAATAAAATATTGACAGAAGCTAGCAAAGTACTCAGTTCATCATGATATAGTACTCAAGATCAAAAAATATCTACTTCTTCTGACTGGGTGAACAATGTACTTCCATTTTATAATGATACTCATTGTCATTAGATTTTAAGGATGAAGTGAGTTACATTCAACAAACTAGTATTGGAGCTAACACCAAATTCAGTATTCAAGAATCAATTACACAATCATCAAGCTTTAGTATCTATTCAAGTTGTAGTACTACTTAAACGACTAGGTAGTTTGATGATATATAGTGAATTAGCAGTATTATTTAAAATCTCTAAAGGATCTGTTGAATATTACTGCACATGGACTATAAAAGCAATTACTGATCTGGATACAAAGTATATTTAGTAGCCATATGGTGAATGATACAAAGAAGTCCATAAAGGTTTTCAGCAAATTACAGGCTTTCTAAATATTATTAGTGCTATTGATAGTATACATATTCCTTTCTACAATGCACTATCAGATAATAAGACATTATATTTATCAAGAAAGATGAGATATGGAATAACAGTACAAGCAACAGTTGATCATCTTGTAAATTTTACCAGCTTTGTAATTAGATGGTCAGCCTCATATCATGATCATAAGGTTTTTAATAAGTCATTCATCCCAAGAGATCAATCTAAATATTTTATTAATGATTATTATCTTCTTGCAGATGATGGCTATAAATCTTGTACAATATACATAATTTGTCCCTATCCAAAACCATCTCATGGAGACCCTAAAAACATTTTTAATACTTGCTTATCAAAAGCCCATATCATTGTTAAACATGTATTTGAATGATTGAAGACACAATTTCTACAATTACAATGTCTTTGCACATAAGATGCTGCTAAAGCTGTGGATCTTATTCATGCAGCATTAATTCTACATAACTTTATTCAAGCCTCCAATGATACAATATTGCCAAAAGATGAAAAAGAAGATGAAATAGAAGAAGATGAAATAGAAGATGAAATGGAAGAAAATGATATAAAAGAAGATGGAACAGAAGATGATAAAAAAGATAATAAAGGAAGAAGAGACAAAAGAGATAAAGGCAAAAGAGATGAAGATGAAAGAGATGAAGACAAAGATGAAAGAGATGAAGATGAAGGGGTGGATATCATTGGAACAATTGTCCCAGCTGGGGAGGTAGTGCAGTATTTGGAGATATATCTGTCAGTCTATGGGTCAGTCCTTTCGAGACTTGGTGGGAGTAGTGAGTTGCAATCTGGGGGGAGGTCTTGTGGAATTGGAGTGGACACCACTTGTCTTTATTGGGATGAGTTTCAATTCTGAACACTTACTGGCTTCCAAAGCTATGGTATTTAGCATATCACCTAGATTTTCCAGCCTGGGTGGTGAAGAGGTTGATGAAATTGGCTAAGGAGTGGATCTGGGCCAGGAAAAGAAGTCAGATCAGTTGGGAGGTCTTGTCTCTTCCAGTGGTTAGAGGAGGCCTTGGGCTGGTTGACTTCCTGAAATGGCTATTCTGCTTATAGGCATAGTGGCTGAAGAGAGTGGTGGAGTTGAGGGGGAGTAGCTGGGTTCCTCTGATGCAGAAGGTCTGGGAGATAAGGTCCTCACCAAGAGGCTCTATAGGTGATCTACTGTTATTGGTCAGTCTTCAGAATACTAGACAAATATGATTCAAAGATTTCTGGTGGGGAGTGGTAGATGGGGCTCACTATATTAGAGTTCATTGGCAGGGGAATGAAGGGGAGGGGCCTTGGGACCCAGACATATGGAGATGGGACCGAGTACTATTGGGAAGTGCCCCCCTTATGGACTTTGATATTAGTGATGGGGTTGAGTGCCAGAGGGGACCAGGACAGGATCTTTGGCCCAGCAGCTGGCAACTAGCAGGCATTGGAGAGGAGTAAGACTGGAGGGGCATTTGGGCTTGGAGTGATAGAGTGTGATGTTGGATACTGCCAAAGTATTGGGTGATCTGGTGGCAAATGTTAAGGAGGAATGTTATGCTCAACTTCTGTTCAGGGGATCTTATTGAGGGAAGGAGCTTTGTCTGTGAGGAGTACCATAATGTAGGACAGGAGAGGGAATTTGTGTAGATGCCTGAACATTGGCTGGGAGAATGCAAGATACTGGGTGACTTTTGGCTAGTAGTTGGGGCTCAATTGGGTATAGTGTGTAGGAGAGATGATGAGAGGAGTCAGTGAGAGGATTTGAAGGATAGATTGGTAGGGGGGATGGGAAATGAGTGGCTTACTTTGGGTTGGGTATTGGCGGTTTGAGTGGGGTTGGCAGGATACTGGTTATTTGTTTTCGAGAAAGAGAGGCACTTGAGTTTGGGGGTATGGGTATTGAGGTGACAGGGGTTGATGGAGGATATAATGATGGGTTGGTGGTGTGGTTGGGGTATGCAGAGTGGTCAATGGTGTAAATTGGTAGAGAAAATTTATAGAAGGAGCAGAGGATAAATGAGGGTAGTGGGTGGAAGAGTAGTACTTACACAGGAGAGTGTGGGGGGAGATCCCCCTGTGGGAATTGGGTAGTGTGAGGGGATCATGTAATTATCGATAGACTAGTAATAAATAGAAGAAGTCTGCATGATTATAAAAAAAAAAAAAAAAAAAAAAGAAAAAAAAAAAAAAAAAAAAAAAAAAAAAAAAAAAGAGATGAAGATGAAGATGAAAGAGATAAAGATGATGAAAGAGATGAGGAAGACAAAGAAGATAATGATGATGAAAGAGATGATAAAAGAGAAGATGATAAGAAAAAAATATAAAGTACAAAAAAATACATTATTTCTAATATTAGTAAATAATAATAATGGAAATTTAAAAAGAGATGTAATTATGGCAATATTACTTACTATGAATGATTAAAAGTACAGCTGTATTTAGCTTTAGTATCTCAGCCTACTGTTGCTACCATTCCCATCTTCTCTACTTTCCCAACTCACATCACCAATTCCACCTCTGCTGCTAGATACCCCAAGATCACCTCAGCTTTACTGATGGTCTTCCCATTCACCTGGGTGCTGCCATTGACCTTCTGCTTCTTATCCTACCTCTTCTTCACTACCAGTCTCTCCTCCTCCTCCTTCTCATTATCATCAATATTCATTTCTATTACATCATTCATACATGACCTTGGCATCCTTCACCTTCAGAGACTTAGACTTGGTAGTAGCCATGGTGCCATTCTGCTGTGATCTGACATTAATATTCATGTGTCTATTTTCTTTTTTCTTCTTTAATACCATCCACTCCTTGTCATATCTCTCTCCTCACCACTAGCCTCTCTGATATTCTCTTACTAATATATATGATGTCTTGACCAAAATACCCCTAAAGAACACCTTATCCAGACTCTTATATTTCATTATAGTAATATAATTATCTATTAGCTTCTACTGGCCCAATGTAATAGTGGTGGTGAAGGGTACCATTTCCTTGTGCAGGTCATTTCTAGAGTGGACCCACTTCTCCTGAGCAAGCTCAGAGAGCTTGTCCCACTCACTGAGGGAGTGCAAGCAGCGCATGCAGCCAAGAGTGATCTCAAAGGAGTTTGGGAACTTAAGTTGCTTATATTCATAGACAGCCAGGGCATCCTAGTATTGGTGCAGCTTCTCATATCATGTCTTCTTGAGCTCAAGGTCATAATGTTGCTGCATATATGTCAGGATACTGATTGCAGCATCTGGCTGCTGCAAGAGGTTATTAATGCTCTTCAGTATCTCAATTATATCCATCATGAGCTCCTAGTGGAACTTAGCCTCTTTGTAGTACAGAGCCTTGGCAAATATATAGCATTTCTGCACATAGCTCCCAAGAGTGCAAATGTCGATGGGGAGGACCTTATCATCATATTCCATGAACTCAGTGAGATTGAGGAGCATCTGAATAATCTCAGACAGAATATTTAGTAAGATTAGAGCCATCTCAAGGGAGCAGACCAACTCTTCCTAATATTGGTCATACAGCTCTCCCCAATATGATATGAAGCTGGCATTGAAGAGCTCATGTACCAATGGAGAGTAAATACTTATAAGGAAGATACACACTTGAAGCATATGTGAAGGTAACTCCTTGAGTAGCTCCATACTAAGATATCAAATCCACTCCATCCAATCCTTATTGTGAGACCTCCCACATCTTCTTGAGGTATTGCTGGTATACAGACAGCTTCTTAGTAGTGCTCATATCTGCCACAGCTGTGTCCTTGCTCTTGGTCTCTCTATAATTTTCAAAAAATACACTGAAATATATCAGTCAAAGGATCTAGTAGTAGTATTTGGCACAAGAATTCCAATAAACAACATAATCCACCAACCTGTCATCCTTCCCCAACTCCTGCAGAAGATTCTCATCTTTGAGTAGCTTATTTATCAACATTTCATAATTTTGATACTAGATGCAGTACTTGGTCAATACCTTATAAGAAAAAAAAAAAAAATACAATATCAGGTATGCATGCATTTAGAATATATTATTTGTTATCCACAATCTGAATTCAATGACTCCCCAGATGCAAACATATCTGTTCATTCTTCCATCCTGCCCAGAGCCTCAAATTAGCCACCTGTAGATATGAATATTGTATAATCTGCACCCAACTGGAACACCAACACATACAGCATATTCATTGCTGTCATTCTGATATTGAATAGTATGGTTACGAGTATCCCAGCCAGTAGATGAATAATCCTGCTAGCATGATCTATGACATTGACCTTCTTGCACAGCTGTCCAATAGTCTGTATAGTCTGCCTCCTGAGTGACAGCAGAGCATCATTCTTCTCAAAAAGCTTGATGATGACAGGGATAATGAGATGCATGTACTCCTTGATGTTTGGGCCAAAGGTGATGAATGCATGCAGAACCTTGAGTGTGGCCATACACTACTCACTCTGGTTGACATCAAAGATCTATAAGAGGTAGAGCAGGAGTTTTGGGAGGTAGATCTTAAACTCGCCATCCAGTGCTACAGCCATGACCTCGATCAGCATGATGATGGTAATTTGGATGTTGAAGGTCAGGTTCCAGTAGTCCTCAATCAGCATAAAGATGTCATTGAGATAATTGCGAATGTGCTACTTCATAATTGAGACCAGGATGCCTAGCTACTGGAAGTAGAACTCCAGCATGTCCATTGTGTATATATGTATGATGCTGAGGAAGTCCAGAATGATCTATTTATGGTAAAAGGTGAATAATGATATAATAATTCCCAAGTTACCTTCAAGCAAACCATACAATCACTCACCAATGACAAAAACTACACAATCTTCAGCCCCAGTACCTTGAACATGGATATAATCACCTGAATCACCACATAATGATAAGTGCTCAGCAATAGATTGCACAAAATTTTCATAAGTATGTGGATCATGACCTGCAGGTAGTAATCCTCTGATAAGAGACTGATACCCATTATGAGCAGCAAGAGGTCATTGTTAGCTGACTTGGGATCTGCCAGACTGTCATCTGAGCCACTGACCAGATTCATCTGCATGGGCCACAGACCTTAATGTTAGCCCTGAACTTGATGTGCTGTAGAAGGTAAGGTCACTGCCACCAGTCAAGATTCCAAACCAACCACCCATACTCAACATACCTTATGCTTATATGTATTCAAAGTACCCAGAATGCCCAACAATTTCACTGTCTCCCTCCTGATGCTATTGTTCTGCTCTGTTTTCAATATATTAATCAAAATGTCCAGCAACACTAGATACTTATAATATGGCTTGATTACAAATCCAGTATTGCTTGCTAGTTGCTCCAATATCTTCAATGCTGCATCTCTCTTAGTGTTTGAGCTCTGATCCTGTAGCATATCAATGATAAGCAGTATCAAGTTGTCCAGATACAGCATCATATCTTTCCTATTGATAGTTACCAACTCTCTCAATGTGCAGGCTTTTGGTAGGAGAATCTTGAGGATTGGCTCAATATAGGGCTTGATGAGTCTCTGAGAGACAGTAATGAGGAGGGAGAGAAGGTATACTAATTCTTCCTTATTATACCCCACACTCGATTACTTGAGCTTGGTAAGAGGCTAGATCAGTATCTTATAGAGAAAGGAAGGACATGATGTAGGTAGGGTTGTGCAAGGTTAGGCAGCCAATTATCATGATGGCTATCTTGCAGATTGCAAAGACCTTGTTATTCAAGGTGATGAAGAGTGAGTGTACATTATCAGCTTAGGCAAGATGGTGGTCAAAGCAATCATCTAGAGAGAAAAGAACCATTTGGCAAATAGTGGGGTCTGAAGAATTGCAAAGGTATATAGGTGTTGATAAGCTAGTCTGACTCAGTTTAGACCAGTAATATATATAATATAATAAACAATATACCTATAACCACTTCTTAACTCACCTGAATCTGCAATACCTATGGTCAATAGTTTCTTGAGCATCTCTCCCATAACTTTGGTAGCAGATTGGGTCTTATATGAACAATTGGCAGCTTATAATGACAGCTGTCTTACATATATCAGGATTGTCATCCTCAAGATAAGTGATGATGCAATTATGGATGAACTTGTTAAGAATATGGTTTGGTAAGTAGAGGTTATAGATTGCATAATCATCAGAATTTTGAATATCAGTGCAGTGATAATCTAACCTAGTTCACAACCTCCAATCAAATACAATATAATTCTCAAAAGATCAAATTCAATACATATTAGTCTCTCCAGCATCACTAATGCCAAAATGATTATTTCTATATTCCAAGCATCATTTGGCTACAAGCATACACTAG
>RBNI01004390.1:0-14142 GCA_003990745.1 Jimgerdemannia flammicorona | reverse complement strand
CTTATTAAGGGCTTTCAAATGACACTAAGATCATCAAATTTGGATGATTATTCATCGAGTTATTGATGTAAACTTTTAATTGTCCAATTTGGAAATCAAAACAATGGTTGATTCGAATCCATCCGGATGGGATTCGAATCCAATCCGAGTTGATCCGGATGGGATTCGAATCCAATCCGAGTTGATCTGGATGGGATTCGAATCTATCCAAATCCCATCCGGATTGACTCGTTCAGAGCACTAGGTGGTTATTATGTTTTATTTCTCTTATATAGATTCATGATACTTCTTAAGTCTGTTCCTGTATACTGTGATAGGTAGTATAGTTTCTGAGAGTTTTTTAAGCCAGAAGATAGTTCCCTTGATATCTTGTACATAGAAGAGTTCTTCTTATTTAGGCTCTAGTTTGTGTAACTATGAGGCTTCTACCATATTTTGATATAGTAGAACCTTTTCTCTGATTTGAATAGGTTCTAGGATCTTGTGATTCTTTTCCATATTCTTCCTTATTAGTATTTGTAACTTAATGATGTAATCTTCTACCTTCTTTCTGATTTGGTATAGTCTCTAGATTTCTAAGTCAATCTGTTGCCAAGTTAGGTCTAGATTTATAACTGAGGTTCTATCAGAATATTCTTCTCTGAAGAGTAGTTCTCTTGGAGTAAAGTATATACTCTGTGACCATATATCTTATAGGATAGAGAGGGCAGTTGGGAGATAGTTATCCTAATTCTCATATATATCTAAGATCTTGGCCAGAATATTCTTGAGAATCTTGTTGATTCTTTCTATTTATCTATTTTCTTGAGAGTAATATATGATAGTCTTAATATGTTGAATCTTATATTTCTAATATATTATCTTATAGAATCTGTTAAAAAATTCTGTACTACAGTCTGTAGTGATTTGCTTTGGTGTCTTATAGTGGCAGATGATTTCTCAGTATAAGAAGTCAGCAATAAAGAGAGTATTGGCTTCTTATAATGCTTCTGCTTCTATTTAATTAGTAAAAAGATCTACAATAACTATAATGTAGTGGTTTCTTAATAGAGTTACCGGTAGTGGTCTAATGATATCTATTGCAATGTGGTAGAAGGGGATAGGCTCAATTCTTGATGACCTGAGTATCTGGTCTTGCTAATTTTGTATACTTGTTACACCCTTTAACAAATTGGCACAGATCTTCTTCTATCTTAAGCCACTACATGGTTCTTCTTATCTTATTATATATGTTGATCCCTCCTAAGTATCCTTATTTATATAATTCCTTCATTACTTGATACTTCTTATATTGGATATGATGAGTTTTCCTCCTTTTCTGAGAGTAGTGTTGTCTAGTTTGAATTGTTTCCAAGTTTGATTGATGATGGTGATAGTCCAGGGTTTGAGGTAGTTAGATATCTTCTACTGTCAAAGATAGCTGATTAATCTATAGTATAGCTTCTTATTTATGTTAAATAGTCTTGATGAGAGTATTTCAGAGTATCCTTGAAAGTGCATTAGTATTGGCATTGGCTCTTTTTAAGTAGTATTTGACAGTACAGTCATACTCTTACAGTCTATAGATCTATCTAATATATATTTCTTTGGAGTTCAGAGTATAGAATAGCCAGATAAGAGCAGAATAATCTGTTTGAATAGTGAAGTATTTTCTAGCTAAGTAGTAGTTGAACTTGTCTACTGCCCAGACTACTGCTAAACATTCAAGCTTATATAACTCATAGTTCTGTTCTACTCTATAGATATCTCAGCTTGTATAGGAGATGACATATTCATGTCTATCTTTCTTCTGAGCTAGTACTGCTTTAAGTTCTATAGTACTTGCATCTGTCTGCAGGATGAACTCTAGGTTCCAATCTGGTCTTCTGAAGATAGGTACTTGGGTCAATCTGGTCTTGAGTTTGTTGAAAGCCTTTTGTCATTTCTTGATCCATTTGAACTTGATCTCCTTCTTCAGTAACTCATAGATAGGTACTGTAATGTTAGAGTATCCTTTGATGAATCTTCTATAGTAAGAGGCTAGCCCAAGGTAAGCATGGACTTCTGTAGTTATTCTGGATCTTGGGTAGGCTACAACAGCTTCAATCTTCATAGAGTCTATATGAATTCTAGTCTGATTAATAATGTATCCTAGGTAGGTGATTTTCTGAGCTACAAACTTATACTTATTGAGTTTGATATAGAGGCTGTGCTCCTTGAGCTTCTTGAGAGCTAACTATATGTAATTGATATATTCCTGTACAGTATTGCTGAAGATGATTACATTATCAATATAAATAAAAAGCCATTTTCTAATTTTATTGCTAAAGACTCTATTAATTATTTGCTAAAACTTGCTGGAGTATTGCATATTCCAAATAGCATTTACAGATAGACATAGGTGGCATCAGGTATGATGAAGGCTGATTTCTCACTAGCATCTTGAGTGAGACCAATCTGATAGAAGTCTGAGAACAGATCTAAGGTGGTGTAGTATTTGGCTTCACTTCTAAAGGTAGTAAGAATTTCTTGAATATTTGGCAAGAGCTGCCTATCCTTCTTAGTGATTGCATTGAGCTTCCTGTAATCAATACAGAGTCTTGAGACAAACTTTTCAGACTTACTTCCTTTCTTTGGAGCAAGGACAATAAGTGAAGTCCAGGGGCTAATAGCTTGCTTAATAATACTAGTTTCTTCTATTTTCTTGAGTTCTACTCACAGCTATTCTCTGTAGGTAGGTGGTATGGATCTAACTTTCTGGTAGATGGGCTTAGTATTACTAGTATCAACTTTATAGTAGTACTTGGATTCTTAGTTGTAAATGTCTCTAAAGTCTGTAGTGAGTACTCCTTCATTCTGATGTAAGATCTTGAGAAGTTATTCTTCTAGGGGAAAGTTTTCTCTAATGATATATATGTGCTTATTCTGGTCCTTGTCTTTCTTGTACTTGAGTTTGATAATCTTAGTAGTAATGTAGACTCTTCTTCCAGTAAATCCAAAGCCTTGTTCTCCTCTCTTAGTCTTGATGAGTTCAATAACTTTAGTGATCTTAGGCTTCTTGACTTTGTAGATCAGTATCTGTCCAATTCTATCATACTTCTTGACTTCAAATGAGGTAGTAGAGTTGTGATTCCTAACTATAAGAAAGATCTCACCAGTATAATCAGGATCAATGACTCCTCCTTTAACTGAGATTTCACTCTTGGCCAGACTACTTCTGGTCTTGATAATTTCAGTATAGTTCTCTAGTTACTTGACTCCAATTCTAGTACTAAGTAGAGTAGTGGTCTGTGATTTGAGGATAGCATCTTGGATGCTGGCAAGGTCCATTCCTACAGCTTCTTCAGTCTATATTCTGGGATCTTGGCTTTGGGATAAAACTTCTTAACCTTAAGAGTAATATCTGATTCTTGTTCCTCCTCATCATCACTATCAACTTGAAGCTCTGGAGGCTAGTTATCTTCTTCAGCTTCTCTTTTTGCTTCAGCAGCTTCTTGCTTATGTCTTTGTTGACAGATTTTTCTAACTTCACTGATACAGGACCAGCAGTCATTTAGGTATTCAGAGAAGTACATCCTAGTATTATGAGGACATCTTCCTTGAGAGACATAGCTATCAATAATCTTATTGTACCACTGCTCATCTGTGAGCTTGGTTGTCTTGCTCTTGTTCTTATATACTAAGTATATAAAGACTTCTATATCCTCTTCATCTTCTTTCTCCATGTCTAGTAGTACTCTTTTGTAGACATTGATAGAGACTTATACCTTTCTTCCTCTATAGTTGATCTGTATCTTCTGAGCATTAAAGTCAATGATAGCCTTAGTCTTGTGAAGCCATTGATTACTAATAAAGATATCATAGTTGGTGGCACTTATAATGATCATATCTACTGAGATAGTAGCTCTTCTAATCTTAATAGATCTTGCCTAGGGGGTAGCTTATGTACTATCTACTGTAATATAGACTATTTTGGTGGATTCTTCAATATTCCAGCCTAGATAGTCAATTGTCTTCTTGCTCATAAGACATTCTCCAGCACTGATATCAATGATAGCATCAAAGATACAATCTTCAATCTGATATTAGGTATAGGCTGAGATCTTATACTGATCTTTGGATTCTTTATCTGAGTCTCCTTGTTCATCTTTCTGTACATTGTGAGCTTCTATGATCTTGTACTCTTGGTTCTTAACAGTGGTTACAAGTTCTGCTCTCAACTACTGTCTGAAGGCAGAGACTTCTGCTAGTTGTCCAAAAGTAGCATTGACCTTCTGTTCCTTGAGGTTCTTATAGATATCATACTGATAGACCTTGATCTTACATAGCTTCTGTTCTTTCTTACTTTTACTTTCTCTTGAGACTGGAGTAGTGTCTTTAATAATTTGGTAGACAGTTTCATCTAACTCCATATCTTGATCAATCTCCTTAGGTTGGGTCTTACTTTGAATAGTGATAGTTGGGATCTTTTTTGGTCTTCTAACTGGCTTGCTGTTGCTCTTCTTGTTATAGGACTTGGACTGGGTTCTGGTACTTTCAGTAATAGGGTAGAATTCAGACTCCTTATAGTATTCTTTATTATCAGTATCATCAATCTCCTCAATGACTACTACATTGGTTTATTCTCTAGTTCTAGTAGCATTTCTTAGTTGGACTCTATACCTTATTTCAGTTATGTAATTCTTTGCATATGGTCTTCTTCTCTATATTTGAAGTATATGATGATATATTCTTCTGTAGTAGCTGCAAACTTCTACACTGGTCTCCTGTTGGTACTTTGTACTTCTCTAACAATATTACTAAGATATGTAGTCATCTTGGCAAACTACTGGGTGAGTTCCCCACTGGGTCAGCTTTGGTCATCTTGAGAGTAGGTGGGAATAGTTGTCTGTTAAGAGCTATGGTAGATATGATACTGGTTGACTTTAGTGGCTCTATCTTTATACCAGTTATTCTTTTCATTGAGTATTCAGCAGAGTGTCTGGTAGTTCAATATCTCTATATATAGACCACTTTCTGATCAAGGGTCAGAGCTATTGGAGTAAATAGAATTACTAGAGCAATTTCATAGTAGACTTCCTTTAGAAAGATTGAATTAGCTATCTGTTCTTTGAGGGCATTATCATAGCCAGCCAAGACAATCTGATAGTAGATTTGAGTGTAGAATGAGTTGGGGTCTTCATTGAGTCTTTGACAGATAGTGTTAAGTTGATCTTTGAGAGCTTGCTTGATTTCTTTAGTATAGTATATAGTTTTAAGAAAGTTCTTCATATTGCTAAGTTTGGCTATACCATTGTCAGCAATAGTGGCTGTATTAAACTTGTCTTTGGTAGGTCCTCTGAGATTAATAGGTAGAAGAGCCAATTGTGCTTTAATATTAAGAGCTTATATAGTAGCAAATTATTTAAAGTCTTCAATAAAAGTCAGGATTGACTCTTTAGTGGTAAATTCATAGAATATAGAGAGATATATTTCTATCTTGTCTTGAATTCTTGCAGGAGTAATTCTTGTAGTTAGGGTAGTTGTTGTAGTAGTTGTTCATTTTTTAGCTTGAAAGTGAAGGATCCTAATAGTATTACTAGCCAATAGGTATCAAGTTGTTATATAGTAGATATTAAGTTCTCCAAGTATATCAGATTCTCTTCAAGGTATATCTCTTAGACCAAATATAAGTTTCTTATAAGCAAGTTCTATTGGAGTACCTTCCCAAGGTTTTATAATTCTCAAACTTCTTATCTTTAAACTATTTTGTTATCTCTTAGATTTACTTATATAGAATTGAGTAGAGGACTAGAACTTTTGTGCTCTTGAGTGGTTGGATACTTGAATGCTTGGGTGTTTTAATATGTACTTGAGTGTTTTAATATTGAGTATTTGAATACTGACTTTATTTTAAAGGAAATAAGAGGGGTATTTATACAAAATATAATTCAATGATTGCTAAGCTATAAAACTAAATATAAATCCCAATAATCAAATAAGATATTTGAATACAGAAAACTTCAGATTGTAAGTATAAATTCAAGTATCTGTATAATTAGTTATATAAGATCAGAATGCTAGAATAATTTCTATCAATAGTTGTATAAAGAACTTAGAGCAGAATGTTTAGAATTCTGGGGACTTTATCTTCATCATTGTCATCAGGTCAGAATATCTTCAAAGGAGATAAGGTCAGTGAACATTTCTGTAAGTATCCCATTTATTTTGTATATTTTGTATGTTTTGTATATTTCACACATATCAATTAGTAGGATGATATCATTACTGATGATATCATCATATTCAGTGGTAGCAGGGGGAGTAAGGAAATCAGTGACTCTCTAATCTATGACATTTTTCTTCACAAAGTAGGAGATAAAGATAGAATCTTAAGGGGGTTTAACCTGGATACTAAGGCCTTGGAATACTGAGATTAATCCTTATAGGAATTGATCTGGATTGTTCTGGAGAATGGGATTTCAGAACTCTTCTATCTTATTACTTTTGAAAGTAATAGTAGATTGGGCTTCTGTAGCCACTATAGTCTCTAGTGCATCTATATAGTAGGCTAACAATTCCTTGAAGTCTAAGACTCTGGTATACTCTAAGTTGGAGATTGATCAAGGTGTATGCCTGAAGACCTGATGGATCTTTTTGGCTACTCTCAATTCATATATATCTATAAGAGTGGTATCTTGTATCTCTTAGAGACTGGCCTGAGAGAATTTCCAGTAGAGAAGGTTTTTTATTTCATATTCCTGCTACATTCAGAGATATTTAGTAATAGTAATGATTCTTATCTCCATTTTACAGTAGTAGAGAATAAAGTAGTAAGAGTTACTAGTACCTAGATTAAGGCTAGGAATCTTTCTGGTACAGGTCCTCATAGCTCTCCTGATGTCTTAGATTATTCTTTCTTGAACTAAGAAGCCTTGGTGATTCCTGAACCTTGAGATTTGACAAGTAGCAGATATTTTGTTTGTAGTGAGTCTTTTGAACTATTTTAGAATTTTGTGAGGTTTGTTTAAGTTACTGCTACTGTAGTTTCTTAGTTCTTCTTTTATATTCCTTAAGATATCTATCTTGTAGTCATTATAAATTATAGTTTGTCATTATTGCTCATCTTGTAACCTGGGTGAGTCATACCATATAAACTTCTTATACTCTAATCTGATAGCTTGTAAAGAAAGGCTGTCTCTTGTAATAATGTCACCATTCTGAGATCCCTATTACAATAAATAGATTCAAAATCTTATTTTATAAATCTCTAGAGCATATGCTAACATTTTGTATATAGAACTCTATCTTATCATAATATCTAAGAGAGGCTTCAAAAAGGAAATTCTAGAGGATTTACAGACTTTTACTGGTTGTACTTATCATTGTACTAAATTTTTGATCTTCTTTATTAACTCTTATAGCTTTCCAATGAGCTTATTAAAAGAACCAAGAGTATTATGAATGATGAGATTTAATATATATCTAAAATAGTAAATATGAGTAAGTAGATGATAGAGATTCTCAAATAGAATATTATTATTACTAGTATGTATTATTACATATGATAGTAATAATTTGATTGTCACTAGACAACAAATCATTTATTATCAGCTTTAGACTTTTTGTAAGATTAGCACCCATGTGTATTATTTTACTGATATTTACAAAGTTTAAGATAATATCATATATCTTCTAATTACTATTAATTTAATAGGCTATTATTCCAAGGAAGACCTTGATATTAATATCTGATATCTAATAATCAAGTATATATAAGTGATACCTTCAACTTGAGTCCTGCTGGTCTTACTTTCACTTGAGTCTATAATAGTTTGAATTTCTTTTTAATAACTTGCAAATCATATTAGCTGATAGAAGGGTTAGATCAGCATATAATATATATAAAGTCAGAGTTTTTGATAGTAAAGAATAGCTGATATTTAGTGATAATGAAATTAGCAATTAACTGATAGAAATTCTCATTACCTAAAGTCTTACTAGTGGGTTTTTATTTATAATAATAAAATTTTATGAAATATTTTTCTAATAACCTCCTAAGTACATTTCAAATTTTATTTTATTTATACTCACAATATTATCTTTCTTAGACTAGTGAGAATTCTCTGCATACTGAAGAGATAAGAGCATAATAATATAATATTTTCAGAGATGTCATTTGAGATAATTGATATTGCTATCTTTTAATATATAGCTCCAAGTTATATAATAGTTATAACTTATAAGCTTAATTTGTAAATTCTATTTAAATAGAGAGATATGAGACAATATTAGAACCTCAACTGCTTATAACCAATCACTCTTATAACTGATGACTAATTACCCTTACAACTGATGAGACCAATTATCCTTATAATTTCAACTATAGTATAATATATAAAACTACCTTTGTAGTATGATTCTATACTCAGCTATTACTAGATTTTGTTTTTATTTTTTTTCTTATACTTATTAATAATAATAAACTAATAGAGATATTCAATATATTCTCTGATATACATATTCTCTAATATATTATCTGATAGTTCTGAAAGTTCTCCTAAATGAAGTTCTTGATTTTTAGATATTTTAAAAGATATTTAATGATAGTGGGAACTAGAAGCTTGAGTGAGAGGCTGAGAGCTAAAAAGTGACTAAGAAGTAGTAAACTAAGAAGTGGTAAACTGGAGAGTAGTAAGCTGAGGAGTGAAGAATAAGCTGAGAGAGTAATAAACTGAGGGACAGGAAGTTGGAGGTATAGAGTTGAGAGGTAGTGAGTAGTGAGAGAAGCCAAGAACTATAGAGCCTGAAATAAGAGTCAGTAAGCTGGAGGGCAGCAAGATAGAGAGCAGCAAGGTGGTGGTATAAGATATAATGACTAAAGATTAATTATAGATAGAGGGTAGATGAATAAATATATTTAAATAGTGAACTAGTACCTATTATGCAACTGTAAACAGCAAATATACTTTAGAGATTCAGTATATTTTGCATAATTAGCATATTCTGTATAAGCTCTGATTGAGTGAGGTTTATAATAATGTTTAAGCAAGGTTTGTGGTATATTTGAGTGAGATTTGCAATAAAATTTGTAGCAAGGTTCAAGTGAGATTTATAAGCAAAATTAAAGTGAGATTTGCAAGTAATGTTTGAGTAAGATTTACATAAATCAGACATTATAAACCTTGCACTTATAAGCCTAAATAAGCTCAGGCTAAGCTGATATGATATATATATAAGCTGATATTATGTGATATCAGCTATTAGCTGAACTGAGCAGAGCAAATCTCACTTATACTTATACTTATACTTATGTTTACAATCTAAAGCAAATCTTACTTATACTTATACTTATACTTATACTTGCAATTCAGAGCTTTTTTTACTACATTCTCCTCTTCTTGTATAACTCTTATATATTTCTTCACCTTTCTCACTCTTATTTCTCAGATTATAAACAATATATAATTTAATAGAGATTTTGAAAAGAGTTTCAAAAGAGATTTTAAAGAGATTCTGAAAGAGCTTCTAAAAGATATTATAGCTTTTGAATATTTGATATATTGAAAGCTTACTTTTGCTTCTTATTCTTTACTTTACCTTATCTTTTACTTTGTTTTATTCTTTACTTCACCTTATTCTTTACTTTATCTCATCCTTTACTTTATCTCTTTTTTTTTTTTTTTTTTATAACCTTCACTTTATCTCATTTAATTCACTACTATATTGAAAATATGTTGATATGGCTGCTCAGCCAATAAGTATTTACAAGATTCCCCTTAAGCTCAATATATCTCAGCTCACTATTCCAAAACTTAGTACTCTAAAGATACTCAGCTTGCTGACACCCAGTCTGCTAAGCTTACCAATACCTAGATTGCTAAGCTTGCTGACTTCCAGCTCACTAACTCTCAGCTCTCCAATCTATAGCTTGACTATTAGCTTATTACTATATAGCTCACTCTCTCAGATTTCTAATTTCTTCATTACTAGCTTACTATTATATAGCTCACTCCTCTAGATCTTCAGCTTTCTGATCACTAGTTCACCACCAGTCTGCAAGCATAAGGTCTCCTACTAGATTATAATAATACAGCTTGAAAAAGGTAATTTTTTTTTTTTTTTTTTTTTTTAAATTAATATCTGTATTTTTTTCCTAATAACATTTGAAATATATATATTCTCTAGCTTCTAAGTCTGGGCTAGAGTACAAATCTTACTACAATTACTATTTTGGCTATTGAGTTTACCTAAGTATCATCTGGGAGCATTATCAAACTAATTTCTCAGATGCTCCAAATCTTATAGAGAAAAGGTCTTACAAATCAAACATTAAGCATACTTTCACTATAGTAAATAAATGTATTAAGAAAGTACATAATGACCAACTAAGACAAGAAGTAATAAGAGTAATAGAAAATCATATAAAAATTATAAAATATTATCATATCATACTGGCTTCAAGATAAATATCAAAGTATAAAATAAGTAATATTGTCTAGATAGAATTATCATTATAGATGAATATGAAAAACTACTGGTCATATTTGAATGAATACTAATGAAGAATAATAAAATACTTTATATATAACTAATGGATAATAGGCTTTTATATTTAGTTGATATTGAGAAAGAGGTGAATAGTAATAGAGAAAATAGAGAGATAGGAGAGGTCAGTACTAGTGGAGGGATCAGTAGAGAGATCAGCATAGAAGAGATTGATATGAGAAAGGTCAGCATGGGAAAGATCAGCATAAGAGAGATCAGTATAAAGGAGGTTGGCATAGAAAAAGTTAATATAGAGGGCCATAGAGAGATCAGTATAGTAGAGGTTAGTGTAGAAAAGGTTAATATAGAGAAATATGGAAAGGTTGGTATAGAAGATGAAATAGAGATTAGTGTAGAGAAAATTGGTATAAAAGAGAATATAAAGGAGGAGGATATAGAGAAAAGTAGTTGAAATATATAGAGAAAGATGATTTGAAATATGAGAAAGAGGAGAAGGATTAGTTAGTTTATAGTAATGAAGAGTAAGATCTGTTTATACTAGTAAGTTTTTTATTTTTTTGATTTACTTCTCATTTATTTCTAATTTTATTTTAATTTCTGATTTTTAATTATATTTCTATTTGTTTATTCTAAATATATATCTTAGATATATAATATATTTTTTTTATACTTTATAGCTTAATGACAGATTAAAGATGAGTCTGTATCAAGTTAAATATAAATCATAGTTGGGTCATATATATTTCTTAGATTGAGTCATATATATTTCTTAGGTCAGATTATATATATTTCTTAAGTCAGATTACATATATTTCTTAGATCAGGTCATATATATTTCTCAGATCAGATTAAAGATAGGTTTTATATAATTCTAGATTAGGTTAAAGATGGGTTATATATAATTCTGAGTCAGATTAAAGATAGATAATATATATTTTCAGATTAGGTTAAAGATAAGTAATGATTAATTCTGGATCAGATTAAAGATAGGTAATATATATTTCTAAGTTGAGTTAAAGACAGATTATATATAATTTTAGATCAGATTAAATATATATATGGGTTAGCTTGAGTTACAAAATATTAATTAGATAATATAATATAATATATATATATATAACCTCATATCTATTATATTTTTATCTATATATATATTGTAACAGTGACCCCAGAATGATGACATCACAGGAGACAGCCTTTCCTTGCAAGCCACTAGATCAGAGTACAAGAAGATTATATGGCATATGAGATGACCAACTGTTAGCTCCTTTCTCCACTACCTTACTAGTCACAAGGTTTGGTAGGCAACCTTCCAAGTCCCCTTTCCCCTATTATTACCCCCTCTACCTTGGGTTGGTTTGCTATACCTGCATGGACATGGCAGGAGGAGGGCAATGGTGATGAGTTGCCCCTTTATCGGTGTCAGATCGGTGTCTTCTCCACTTTTTTGTGGTTTCTGGTACCTTCGGCTGCATCTGGAGTGCACCTGTTTTGGTGCGGCACCTTCTTCCTTTTGCCATCACCAACATGGTGCTGTCTCGGTGTGTCATAGATTACATAGAGAGTTAGCCAACCTTGGGTGTCAAGTGCTCAGTATAGGTTACCTGCAGGTCCTCAGTGCCTATAGTGGGGCCCTCTGGCTTTGGCGAGCTTCCCAGTGAGTGTGGTTCTGGTGTAGGTGACTGTTTTTCAGGTGTTGTTGGGATGGGAGAGGAGATAGCCATCATAGATAGGAGGATGGGCGATTACAGTGAACCAGTAGGGTACCAGGCTGGGGGCGGTCATCAGGGCTGGGGCAGACAATATTTCGGTAGGACCTTTCAATTGGCTAGTAGGGGGTGGGGTGGTACAGGGGCCAGCATCCTGGCTATACCCAACTGGAACTGGGAGCTGATGCGGTAACGTGATCGAGGCCCGCAGGCTTGAGGAGCAGGGCCTTCCTCATTTGGCAGTACCCGACTGGAACCAGGAGCTGACATGGTAATGTGATCGAGGCCCACAGACTCGGAGAGTGGGAGTGGGGTCTTTTCAGGCCCTAGCCTATGTGTAAGTCCTTTGAGGAAGGTGCTGCATATAAGTTCTTTACTCACTCACTTTGAATCTACTTTGCTCTCTATTAGTTGGTTGGGGGGTTTTTTCTTTGCCTTGGGCTTTCTTTTGGGGTTCGGGGGCTATTCTTTATTCAGTCCCAGTACTGCTAGATCTGATGCATAGGTGTGCTCTCACATGTAAATGATGATCCAGCCCTAGTGAGCAGACAAGTCTAGTATATGTTGTGGGAGTCAATGTAGCCAGTGTTCAACAGGCATAGCTGGAGCAGTGGGACTGCTGGACAATTTAGTAGCCTAGGTTAATGGGGGTATATTGTTTGGTGGGTGGTGGGGGAGGGTTTTGGCCTATATAGTCTAGGTTCCCTTCTAATAAAAATCTGCGAGACTATGAGTCTGTTAAAAAAAAAAAAAAAAAAAAAAAAAAAAAAAAAAAAAAAAAAAAAAAAAAAAAAAAAAAAAAATGATAACCAACTGTGAGTCATTGTGACCACAGTATGGGTATCTTGAGGAATATAAAAGAAGGATCAAGGAACCGCAGTAGCAGCAACCAACAAAGCCCCATCAATCCCAAAATAGCTCAAAGACTTACCACAAACAAAATGCCTGCTGCCCACTAAACCTCAAGGTCAAGGAATCACTAAGGCACCTTGGTTGAAGAAAGAATGTTCCAAGACATCAGAAGAGCCATGAGGACCTGCTCAAGAAGGACTCCTAGTATCAACCTGGGTACTGGTAACCTTTATTACTATATCCTCTATTACTGTAAAATGGAAACAAGGATCACCATTGCTACCAAATGCCTCCAAATGTAGTAGGAGTATGAAATAGGAAACCTCCTCTGCTGGGAGTTGCCACAGACCAGCACTCAAGAGCTACAAAATGCCACTCCCATGGATATACATGAAATGAGGACAGCTAAGAAGATCCATCAGATCTTCTGTAAGAGGGTTGCCTTTTTAAGGGTAACCATTACGTAGTTCTGGAAGGGTTTTCTGGAAGTTCTGGATATTCTGGAAGACCGTTTTCTTATGGTCAAGATCAATTTCGTATGGAGTATGTCCTCTACGCTTATTGATTTCAAGATCGGGTTGACGTCTCAACCAAAAGTCCCTTTTCGGACTAGTTCTGGATGTTCAGGATTTTCCGTATTTCAGGAAGTTCAAGAAACTAAGACCAGCTTAGTTGAATTGGCATATCGCTGCAGACAATACCCAACTAGGAAATTTCGTGATGGGGTTAGGAGTAGGACCTAATGGGGAGCGGATTTACTTAAGAGTGGTTTGTGGGTTATTAAATAGGTTTATTCGCTATTCATGATATTGCTATACTAGGAGTAGTTTGTGTAAAGGGTATTGTGGGGAAGTGCTCAGGAGTTGTGTTCGGATTGTTCAGGTCTGAGATTCTGAGGTCTGGGGGAGGGGGTATTTATACTAGTGAGAGGCTATCTGGGCTATGCTAAATATGGATGTAGCACTAAGTGCTTTGCTGAGTCGGAATGCAGTCACGTAGTACAAGTGTGATCTGATATGTCAAGAGATCGTCTGACTGCTGAGTCAGTTCACAGTCACGTCGTACAAGGCTAACCTAACTATACTATGACTGCTAATCTATTTATAGGTTTAGG
>RBNI01004389.1:0-14145 GCA_003990745.1 Jimgerdemannia flammicorona | reverse complement strand
TTTTTCCACAGATCATAAAAAAAGTTTGTATATACATAAATTTACAATAGCTCAACCCCGTCGTTGACTTTACAAAGCTTATCAGGTATTGTTTATTTGTCCTCAGTACAAATTACCTTCTCTGGAGTTGCTACCGTCGGCCGTACCATTAATGATTTCTTGGTCGGAGTTCGTAATTTATTTTTATCACATTCCGTACATGACTGAAGGCAACGGAATGTCTCTTGCACAAATTGCTGTAATTGTTAAATCCAGAAAAAAACGGTGGTCAATACAGTGAAAAGCCATCAATTTACTTGGACATAAATTTTCATTTTACCTGAAAGTTCATCATTTCATATATAGCACACTCCGTTAAAGCAAGGCCTAGATTCGACCTCGGAAATTCGAACTCTCCAACTTTGTACATTCGATACAATCCATCAAACACCAAGTCCATGACATAGAGCCGGGCAATAAATCCTGGCCAAAAAAACATGTTCGGCATCAAAACTCAAATAAAATTGTATACATATATATAAATCGCAATTCCACATACCAAATACGTGAATTCCAAAGGTCACCACATTCAATTCAAATCCTCGTTTGTAATACATGTCTATAGAATCTTTCATCATAATAGCGAGATCGATAAGATTGACATTGGAAAATGAAGGCGCGCATTTTGCGGGAGACTTGAAAAGGCCAAACACCATTTCAAGTTCGTGCCCTCCTGTAAGTTTTACTGAAATCATAAAATCAGGTTTATGGCCTCGAGCGGCCTTTCTGGATGTGCTCGCTGCAGACGCCTTATTGGCCCTGTTGCAAAAATAAAATAAGAGTAAATAAAATAACAAAGCACGAAAAATAGATGACCCAATATATGCGCCCAAAAGGTGTCTGTGGAAACTAACCATTCCACGGTCATGCCAGGTTCATCTGGGAAGAAGGGACGCAACAATGGATGTACGGAGTGGTGAACGTGCGTGTCTTCTATGTTCCTGGTTTTGCCAAAGGACGTGCCACAGTTTTTTGCCCTAATTGACCATAAATTTTCATATTATTTGCAGAGGAAAAAAAAAAAAAAAACGAAATCTCTAAAGGCACTTACATGTGTGTCCAGATATCACGACATGTTCTGAGCATCTTTTTGTCTTCTACGTTTAACCCTTTCCTTAGCTCTTCGTATATATTGTCCAACTCCTCGTCCAGGTCATCCTTTGGCAGCTCTCGTTCAGCCTGAACATACTGATAGCAGAGATTTCCCACCACTTGCGGTAGACGGGATTTCGGGTAAAGGTCCCTCATCTGCTTAAATACCCTTGCACGAATGGCTTGGGAAATATCTAATTCTGCACGAGTCGAGTTTTCTTCCATCAGGAAGATCGAATTCAGAGCCCTACAAAATCACCGAAATTAAATATCACAAAATCAACACCAATAACGGAAAAAAATAAAAATAAAAAAACCTTACAGAATTTCTGCAGGATGAGTAGCAAAATTCAGTTCTTTTCTGATTGCCATGGACTTGGACAGCTCCTGGTATGAGAAGAACGCTTCACTTATATTTTTGCCATCTATTGACCATTGCTATTATAAAAATATAATTATTTTCGGTTTAGTCACCAATAATGCAGGGAAAAAAAAGAAACCGAATGCGGTAATACATACACACTCCACGACAACAGGATTTGAGTACGTGACCAAGCACCATTTGAGGTATGTCTTTGTTTTGGTCAACGTTTTATTCTGATGGTGGATATTAGATTGGTCAGTTTTTGATCGGTTGGCGTAAACCTGCGGTGGCCCAGCAGCTTTCGGTTGTTTATCGTCTTCGATATACTACATAAATATTCTAGGATTAAAATAAAGTAGGAAAGTGAAAAATAAAGATCGAACTACAAACGCCGAATACCTCGCCATCAGAATTATCAGAAAGGATGGATCGTTTTTCATCGTCGTTATTGATGTCGAGGATTTCATCCGCATCTTTCTCGATATCATGTGAATAATCCGAAAATGGGCGTTGTTCTACTCCGTCTTCAAGAGAAGAATCACCACCGGAAGCAAGCTTCTCAAATGCTGCTCTCTTGTTCTCTCTTTCCGACGTAGCCTATGTCAAATTGAACATTAAGCAATCAATATAGAAATATAAAATTTTTGTTATATGGAAGGCACTTACATCGATTTCAGCATGGAATCTTTTTGGTCGGATATGAACGTCCTAAAATGAAATGTTTCTCATTCAGTGTATTGCAAATTGACGATGGTACAAGCAACTAAATATCACAGAATGTTTATAAACGAGTTTGAAAGAGTGAGCTTTTTCCCGAATTTCTTATCCAAATCATAGACAATAATAGTAGAGTGGGACATGTACATCAATCATTGTCCCAAATTTCTTGCAGAGGGTAGTTTTCAAAATATTGGAATTTTACCAGAAAAGTGCATTGACATTATAACATAAACAAACCTTAGCATTTGAACTCTCTAACTCAGCGGTCTGATGTGCGTAATCAGCAAGAACTGTCCGGGATTGGACCTTGCTCGCCGCGTCCAACAGTGTAAGACTTTCCGTATCGAGAGTGTTCTTAAATCCAGTCTATTATGATGATTAGATATTCCTTTCAAAAAATGTATTAATCAACTAAGTATCGCTAAAGTACTGTTAATGACATACCCGTTTTCTATCTGTTATCACCTTACAAAAAAGAATGCACGTTGGGGTTGGCACGCTCCGAATTCAGCTAGACGAAGTGGAGTAAACAATTAGAGAAATATGTTTATTGCAACAAATCAACAAATAAACTAAACAAATAAAGAAAGGCAAATCGCGAAAGGTGAGAACCAGGAAGAGTCCCGATGCTCTTGTGGAATGTAGAGACACGCCCAAGAGTGTTCCCACCATCACTCGGGACAGAGAGAGCGCTGAAAACCTCCAGATACAAGTAGAGACTCATTAGGAGGCCCCTTCCGCCAACTATGTTGAAATGAAATTACCTTTTCTTTTATAACATCCACTGACGTGGGGTTTATTTCTTGGACCTCTTGTAAGAAACGTCTGGTCCATGCACTATCTATGTCATTCCATCTATCACTAAAAGGACTTGAATTCGCAATAATAGGGCGATTTGCACTCAGAAAGTCAAAGTATGACCAAAGTCCGGGATCGCGTCCTTTCAAATAGGCCACCAGCGCTGTCAAAAGGAACATAATTAGTATTTGGAGAAGATAAAAAAACATTTCTCAATGACTTTCGAATTTGCTTATAAAACTTGCCTACGCGGCCGGAATACAACATCTTGTAGTGAAGTGGAGAAGTGTTGTTTTTTTTTTTTGCGTGTCACACGTGATACATGTGTGCGCCAATTTCTTCTGTGACATCATAGGTGGTTGTTGCATATTATATTATATTTAAAAATTAGATTTAAATACTATAATTAAATATCTATTTCTTTGTTTTATATTTAATTCAGATTATATTATAATATATTTTATTATATTAGTAGCTTAAATAATACTTATTTTATTTAAATTTCTATTTAGGTAAAATATATAAATATTAGAATAATACTATTTATTAGTTTAATAAATAAATTAAATTAATATTTTTAATTTAATCTTTATTTAATCTATTGAGAATATTAGATATGAGATATACTGCAACAAACCCAGATAAAGTGAATATTTGATATTACTTATTTATAATACTCTAAATAAGTTAATTTAATCTATTTAAAACTTGCTCATATAGGGCTATCTACTCAGGAAGATAGTGTCATCCTTGTGCAGGGGCCATGCTAATCTTCTCTGTATCATTCCAATTTTTTCAAGTGTCAGCGGTCCCAAAGGACTTGACAAGTTAATTTAATCTAGATAGATTCAGATTAGATTCAGATTAAATCCTATCTAGATCAACTTAGATGAGATTTCAGATCAATTCAAATCAACCACTGTTTTGATTTTCAAATTAGATAATTAAATATTTACCTCAATAACTTGACAAATAGTTATCCAATTTTGATAATCTTAGTATTATTTAAAAGTTCTTAATAAGATCTTTCTAATGATACTAAAAATATTAAAATTAAATTATGCATTACTGAGCTATTAACAAAAATATTTTTTTGAAGAAATTTCTAAAATTAGTAAGTTAAATAATTTTCAAAATTAGTAAGTTAGATGTTTTTCTTAATAACTCAGTAATATATAATTTAATTTCAATATTCTTAATATATATTATTAGAAAGACCTTATTAAGAGCTTTTAAAATACTAAGATTATCAAAATTAGATAATTATTCATTAAGTTATTGATATAAATAATTTAGAAATCAATCAGAATGGGATTTGAATCTGATCTGAATTAGCTTATTTAGAGGACTAACTATAATGAAATAAATAATATCAAAAAAGATATTTTATCTACTCTGCAAGATTTAGATTTAGAGAAAAGTAAGAAAATTATTGAAAAATAATTAGAAAGAGATAAGATAAAAAAGAAATCATTTGGTTTAGAAATTATTATGATCTTTATAATATTTCTCTTAAAGATATGATAAAAGATATTACTGAATAAACTCTGCAAAAGTTAAAATTAAATATAAAAGTTTTAAAAAAACTATTAAGAAACTTTTATTAGATTATTCTAAATTAATAGAAGAGGATATAAAAAATAAAAAAGTTTATTAGTTAGAAGATAAACTATAAGAATTATGAGAGAAAATCAAAAATAGTAAATTAGATAAACTTAATGAGATTGTTATGAAAATTATTAAGAAATGAGAAGTAGATATCAAAACTCATTTTATCTCTTATACTAAAATTAGCAAGAAATGAAATAATAATAAAAAAAAGTATCTTTAAAAGAGAAAATTAGAGATAATTTAGAAATCATTTAGCAAAATTATATTATAATTGAAAATTAAAAAAGAGAAATTCAAAAATTATGAGAGAAAGTAAGAGATAATATAGAATTATTAAAAAAAGTAAGAGAAATAATTCAAATATAGAAAATACTACTTAATTTAGCCAATAAGTCCTTATCTCCTTTATCTAAAAAGTAAAACAGATTTCAATACTTAAAAATAAAAATAAAAGTTAAGGTTTAAAAATTAGTAAAAAAAATTAAGTTTCAAACTTAAGAAATGATTACTTAGATAGAAGTTAAGATTAAGTAGTATAAAAGAACTGCTTTATACTGTTTTAGAATTAGAGAAATGAGGTAAAGATATAACTTATAACTTCTGCCCTAATTTTAATAAGAAAAATAAAACAGTTTGTCAAATTTAGTACTCAGAATAAATTGAATCAGATTAAATTTAGACTAAATTTGATTTGATTTAAATAGTTTAAATTGAATTAGAGTTTAATTTGATTTGAGTTAAATTGAATTGAGGGCTAATTCAATTTAAATCAATTTGACTTAGAGTCTAATTTAATTCAAATCAAATCAAGTTACAATTCAAATCAAATTAAATTCAAAATTCAAATTTGAAACTAAATATAGTAATTCTAAATATGATATAACTCACAACATATATATATATACTCTCTCAAAGTAATTATATCAGAAGTACCTTTTATATTCTTTATAGAAAATATTATAACAACTGTCTTAGTATTAGATATAGCTTTAAGTCTAGCTTTAATAAGTTTAGCTTCGATAAGTATAATCTTATCTAAGAAAGAAAAAGAAAAAGTATAAAAGCAATCTAGTATTTAGAAAGAGTTCACAAAAGAGTATAAGGAAAATAGAGATATCTAAATCAAATATAACTACTATAAGATATTATATAAGGCTATTGGTGGTTCAATAATAAATTTGTAGGCACATTTTAACAAATTTCATAAGAGTTATCAAATAGAAGCAATAGAGTCATTTTTTTTTTCAAAAGTATGATTCTTATATAATATGTCTGTTTTTTTTTTTCTTTTCTTATTATTAATTTATTACTACTTGATAATTCTCTAAATAGTCAAGATTTTCTATAAAGTTATTTCAAGATAAACTTATTTACTGAATTATTCATGATAGTTAGCCTTTTATAATTGTTGAGAATTTAGAGCTAAAAAATCTTTTTTACTTTCTGAAACTGAATATTACTATTTCTTCTACTAGAACTATATAAAATGAAATTAGACTGGCCTTTCAATGAAAATATAATACTATCAAAATTATACTATAGTTAATATTTAATATTTTAATATTAAATATGAATTTGAATATTTTAAAGTTAAATAACTTTGAATTAACCTTATTTTAATTTATTTATTTAGAAATAGAATATACCTAGTTAAATATCTTTTACTATTGATATATATATCACTCAATATACATATATTTCTTAAAATTAATATATACTAGATTTGTCAAAATTGGTAACTCAACTATATATTAATTAATTTTATCAAGCTATCAGAATCTCATTTGGGTGAAAATCTTACTAGTGTCTTTGTGAACTGTATTTGAGATTTTGATATACAAAAGATTAGATTTTCAAAAAAGATTGAGTTTTCAAAAAAAAAAAAAAAAAAAAAAAAATTATCTTATATTTAAATTATTAATTTTTTACTCTATAATAACAGATAATATATATATATATATATATATATTTTTAATAAACTCAATATCCTACAGATTTTTATTAGAAGAGAACCTAGACTATACAGGCCAAAACCCTCCCTCACCACTCATCAAGCACTGCTTCCCTATTAATCTAGGCTAGCTATTGTCCAGCAACTCAACTATACCAGATACAATAGGGCCTATGTTGGCCTATATCTCATTCTGTATACCATGCTCTCCCTACTATCAGGAGGAACCCAGTTATATGTCAATGACTGAAAGCATATATCCAAGACTCCAATATATGTACAAGGCTATATCTGAGCTAAATAGAATAGCTCCTGCCATCCCAAAGAGAATGACAGATAAAGAAAAACTCTCATCAAAGCACAATATGGTGGGTAGGGCCTGGTTCTCTCAGTTGAGGTGAGTAAAGAACTTATATGTGAGTGAGAGGAGATTCCCAATACCCCACTACTCAAGTCTGCAGGCCTTGATCACATTGCTGTATCAGTTCTTGGTTCTAGTTAAGTGTAGCCAAGACACTTGAAATGGGTAGCCTCAGGCCCCCCAATCCCCTCTAATAACTGGAGCCCAATCTGTCAAATTGCCAAAAGAAGCCAAGAGTGACACCTACTACCTAACCATGCTATACCAATCAAAAGGCCCTACTGAAGCAGTACCCATCCCAGCCTCAATGACCACCCCCAGCCTGGTACTCTACTGGTTTACTATTATTGCCCTTCCTCTTATCTGTGATGGTCATCTCCTCTCCCATCCCAACAACATCTAAAAAACAGTCACCTATACTAGAACCATGCTTGCCAGAAAGCTTACCAAAGTCAGAGGGCCCCACTACAGATACTGAGGACCTGCAGGTAACCTACACTAAGCACTTAATACCCAAGGTCAGCCGACTCCCTATATAGCCTATGATATACTGAGATAGTATCTTATTGGTGACAGCAAAAGGAAAAAGGTACCGCACAAAAATAGATGTACCCCAGATGCAGCTAAAGGCACCAGAACTGCAAAAAAGTAGAGAAGACACTGATCTGATACTGATAAAGGGGCAACTTATCACCATTGTTTCCCTCCTATTACTCTGCAATAGATACAGCAAATCAACCTAAGGTAGAGGGGGTAATAATTATAGAAAGTGGACTCAGAAGGTCTATCAAACCATTGTGACCAATAAGGTAGCATAGAAAGAGGTGATAGATAATATATCTAATAATACTACATTTTTTTAAATAATTAGAATATACTAATCTCAACTATTAGTCAATATAATATATATACTGCCTGACTCATATATATCATTAATTTTGCTGTTTAGAACTTTTTAGTCTATTTAAAAGCTGATGATGATATGAGTGAAGATAGTTCTAGAGAAATAATTTCAAAGCTCTAATTAATTATTATCAAGATCCAGTCATTATTACAATATTGAGAGAGATTTACTGCATAATGTAAAGCTTTTAGAGTCTGCAATTCCAAAGAACTTATTTTGGACATTGAAACTCAATGGAATTTAATATATTTGATAGTTAAATAGATCTTAGAATTATCAGAGATAAGCTGATTATAATATATTTAAATTTTTTATTTTTTGGTTTTTTCTAATGAATTAATTTATTAATAGCCTTTAATCTCAACAGTTATAGCTGATAAAGATTTGCAAAAATATCTTATAAAAGACTATACTTGGCAAATGCTAAAAGATATTATTGATATCACCTTTCTCAGCTACAATTCATGTTATATATATACTTTTACAATATACATACTTTCAAGTTATTTATTGGAGAAAGGTACTAAGGTAATAACAAATAGCAAGCAATCTGAGGCACATACTGAGCAGAGTGGCCCTAGCACATTCAACTGGCAGCAGGTGGGGAGAGGTCTTAGCCTGGGAGGAGGTATGAGGGAGCTGCTGGCAGGAGGATAAGGAGAGGGAGGAGGTAGTAGTAGAGGACAGAGGTCTGAGAGAGTGAGCTTTGCGGAGATAGTGAAAGAGAGACAGCAGATATCTGGGTTGGAGAGATGGCTGAAGAAAGGCAAGGAGATAGAGAAGACAGCAGTTCACAGGAGAGGAGCTCTTGGCAGTGAGGGTAGTAGAGCTGGAAGAGTAGTGGCTGGAGTGAATATGACAGCTGATGGTAACAGGACTGCCAATCTGGAAAAAAATCCAGATGTGACTACTGATGGTACAGCTGAGTAGCAGGGGCTTAGAGGGCAGAGAGATCTGGCAGATGGTGTGATAGGCCTGACAGTGGCCCCATTACTCAAAAAATCAATCTCAGTGTTTGTGGTTACACTGTACTTCTGAAGCCTAGTGGTGATAGTGAAAATGGTGCTGGGGCTTATCACTAAGTAGATGGCTAGAGCAGTATCAGTAAAGTTTCTGAAGGGACTGAAGGGAGTGGAAGTGGGCTTTGAGGAGACTGAGTCTTTGGAGGAGGTGCTGAAGATTAGTTTGACTGTTGGGAAAGTGTGTGTCTCTATAGCATACTGCCTGAGATGGGATCTCAGAGTAGTACAATTGCTGGTGAAAGGAGTGCCCATAGTAACAGTGGTGGAGATGAGAAGGAGAGTTGAGGAGGTTATGGCAGAGTATGGCAAGGTGGTGGACATTGGCTTCAGGGTCTGGGAAGAGACCTTGCTCAGAACTGGGGATGTTGATGTATAGATTTGGCTAGCCGGGAAGAAGGCTACTGGGAAGACAAGAGACTGGCCATCAGTGATGGTCTGGGGGGTAATCTTGTATAAGGTGATAAGGGTAAAGGAGAGTGAGGAGAAGGAAGAGAATTTGTTAGAAGCATTGGAAGAGCTGAGTGGTATAGTGGAGTAGTGGGCAAAGACTTGGAAGGCTTTTGTGGAATTGATGCACTTGGAGGTGGTGGATGGGAAGTAGATTAGAATAGACAAGAGGCAGTGAGAAAGAGCTCAGGGGCATAAGCATCAGAAGGAGCTATTGGCTAAGCTGGAAGATAGACCTCAGAAGGATGTTGGTGGAATGGTGGAGGCAGGGGGTGCCAAAGCAAGTATCTGGGCTGACAAGGATGGCGGGAGTGCAGGGAAAGTGGCAGGAGAGGACAGGAAAGTAACTGGCAATAATCCATATGCTGATAGTACATTTGAGGTCTGGGAGGAGGACTGAGAGGGATTGCCTACCCCTACTCCTCTTATCAGATGAGGTCTGACTTCCTGAAGTAGGGTGATAGAGGATGTGCCAATGAGGGGGGCCCAGTGAGTACAGTTTGGAGTTCCTGAGATAGTGAATGGGGGACAAGTAGTGGCAGTTGGAGAGGAGGAACTGTTGGATGTCCCAGAGGTATAGGACAAGTCTGCAAGTATAGGAGCTGATACCACAATATTGGATGGAGGGAGACCAGTGACTCCTGGGGGGAAGGAGGTGGGGAACCTGCTTTGGATGTACAGAATGATGAATAACCTGGCAGCTGAAGAGTTGGGAGAGGTGGACTTGAGAGTAATGAGTGATGAGCATTGGGTGAGAATTCTGCAAGGAGATGGTGTGGAGCTGGCATTAAAGGCAGAAATTCTTGTGATGTATCTGGAGAAGGAAGGGTATGAGGTAGATAAGAAGTGGGAGGCTGAGCTAGCAGGGGTTGCTGGTGAGAGGGCTAAATACTGTTGAGACAAGTATCATAGATTACAGCTCTGGTAGGAGGCCTGCCTGGAGTACTGTGAGGAGTTTGAGGAGAAGACAGATGGGGAGATGAATGAGCTATTGGCTAAACTGGAGGCTCAGAGGGCTGAAGAGGAAGAGGTAACTGTGGAATATAATCTAGACATGGTACAAGAAGAGATGAATATGGAGTAGTAGAGATAGACTGGATAATATATCATATTTCATTATAAATAGTACAACCAACATTTTCTCTTTGAATATGAATGAGTTATAGGGCACTTCTTGATATAGGAACATTTTTACTTAGCTGAAGAGATTGGAGGTCGATCTCTTCCTCTTGCAGGATATCAGGTGTGAGGATGATTTGGATAGACTGGAATGGATAAAGAAATGGGGAGGTGAGGCAGTTTGGAAGAGCAAGGTTGGGATTTTGGTCTGAAAGGGTTAAGGGGAGATACAGGAAATGAGGAGCTAGGAGGATAGATTGGTCTGGAGAGAGTAGATATATATAGGCTGAGAGCCAGTCACAGTGGGCTCCTATTACTGCCCTGCTATGCAGAGTGAGCATATGGATTGGATGAAGGGTCTCCAGGAGAGTGGGGTCCTTGCAGAGGCTGGGGTGGATGTGCTTGGTGGTAACTTCAATATAGTCTGGGATGCATGAGTAGATAGAACAGATGGTGGAAGGGAAGCTGAGAATAGGAGTGGAGGGTTGATAGTATAGGAAGATGTGGAAAGGCTAAGTACTTTAGTAGATGCTGGTAGGGAGTATTGGGGAGATAGGAGGGTATATACACACTGGGCAGAGGGTCTGGGGATGAGGATTGACTGGATGCTAATGGTCAGCTACTGGGGATTGGATGTTTGGAAGTCACTGGAAGTAAAATAGTGCTCTTGGTCAGATCATTGGGGCAGGGACATTTTGGGGGGAGTGGGGATGGGCCTGGACATTAGCACCTCAATTCCTCACTACTAGATAATAAGATCTGGTAGAATGTATGAGTGGAAGACATTCAACTAAGGGTAGAGAGCTGGAGGCAGGAAGGTGCCCCAGTTGGTGTTAGGTAGATGAGAATGAAAGCGATGACCAAGGTTTACTGGAGTGAGGCTGGTAGGGAGGCTGGGAAGCAGAGGAGGTGATGGGTGAGATGGGCTTCTGTTAGACTAACCAGACTCTTGGAGAATTGGGTAGGGCTAGCTATAGTGGTAGAGGGGAGAGAGGACTAGAGATTGATAAGGGTGAAAATGGAGATTGGGGAATTACAACAGGTGCTGAGGGGTGAGAAGGAGGTAAGGATACAGAGCTTGATAGTATGGCTTCATTGGCAGGGGTTGGAGGAAGGGGAGAGGCCTTCTAAGTATCTCACAAAAGCTCTTCAGGTGAGAAGGGTACAGCAATGGTGAGAGAGAGTGATTGACTCTGATGGTATACTGGTGTATAGTATACAAGATATTTTTGGTTTACTAAAGGAGCAATAGAGTGGATTGTGGAGTGAGGAGAAGGGGGGGGCAGATGCTGCTATCATTGATCAGGCATTGGAGAATTGGTACTCTCCTTGAGCAGATGGACTGAGTGACTTGGTATTGCCAGTACAGGAGGAGGAGATCCACCAGGTTCTTGCCGCAACAACCCCAGACATGGTACCTGAAGAGGATGGTCTGTTCTGGGACTTCTGGAAGAAGATGATGGGAGTTCTGGGAGTTCTAGGTGAGATGATAGCATTGTGTAACTTTATATTACAGACAGGGAGATGGGTGGGGGAACAGGATCTGGGACTGGTGACACTGCTTTATAAGAACAAAGGAAGGCATAAGGACTGGAAGAACTGGTGGCTAATTATGCTGCTGGACATGGACAGAAAGTTGGTAACTAAGGTGGTAGTTGTATAGCTACAGAAGGTGGCCCAGCAAGTTCTGGATGTTGAGCAGAGGGGCTTTGTAGAAGGCTGGCTCATTAGGGATAGTACAGCTTGGGTACATGGAGTTATTGAAGAGATACAAGTCTGTGGACTAGATGGGTGATTAGTCTTCTTGGACCAAGAGAAGACTTATGACCGGGTGTGGTAAGTCTGGCTGGCAAAAGTATTGGATAGGACCAGGGTACCACAATAGTTCCAGTCAGTAATGATCAGCCTACTGAAAAGAAGTAGAGCAGTGCTCATTTGTAATGGACATAGAGGAGTATCATTTCCCCTAGGTAGGAGAGTACCCCAGGGGGACCCACTGTCCCCCATTCTATATGCCCTTTCTCTGAAACCCCTAATAGACAGAATCAGGTGGAAGATAATGGAGCTCTCTATCTTTGGAATTGGGTGGAAAGTTGGGGCCTTTGCAGATGACATAGTTGTCAGCCTAGGATCTATTGCAGATGTTGAGGAGCTCAAGAAGATGGTGGAGTAGTATGAGGAGAACTCTGGAGCTAGACTCAATTGGCACAAGTATGAAACAATAGTGTTGGGCAATAGTCTGATAGATGGGGACATCATCAGAACAATCATCTCTACTAGCAAGATAGTGTGATACTTGGGTATTTATTTGTCAGTATATGGGTTAGTACTACCTAGACTTTGGTGGGAGCAGAGGGTTGGAATCTGGGGAGAGGCCCTGCAGAGTTAGGGGGGTCGCCATTTATCTCTAGTGGGGCATGTCTCAATTTTGAATGTCTATTGGCTACCAAAGTTGTGGTATCTGGCTTATCATCTGGACTTCCCAGCCTGGGTAGTGAAGCAATTGTTGAAGCTAGCCAAGGAGTGGATCTGGGCTGGAAGAAGGGATCAGATCAGTTGAGAGGTCTTATCCTTACCAGTGGCAAGAGGAGGGCTTGGGCTGGTCAACTTTCTGAAGTGGCTATACTGCTTGAGGGTATGGTGGTTGAAGAGAGCAGTGGAATTGAGAGGAGGCAGTTGGGTTCCCCTATTACAGAAGGTCTGGAAGATGAGAATCTCACCAAGAGGCTCAACAGGTAATCTTCTTTCATTGGTGGAGCTTCAGAAGACTGCACAATTGCGATATAGAGGCTTCTGGTAGAGAGTAGCAGAGGGGGCATACTGTATTGGAATTCATTGGTAGGATAATGAAGGAGAGGTGACTTGGGACCTAGTGATGTAGAGATGAGACCAAGTGTTGTTAGGAGGTATTCCCTTAATCAAGTTTGACATTGGTGATGGGATAGATTGCCAAAGGGGACAAGGCCAGGATCTGTAGCCTAGTAGATAGTAGGGAGTCAGTATTAGAGAAGAATGGAACTGGCATAGTATGTGGGCCTAAAGTACTGAGATGAGGAGATGGATCCCACCAAAGTACTGGATGGTCTGGTAGCATATACTGAGGAGGAATGTGATGCTCAACTTCTACTTGAGTCATCTTATTGAGGGGGGGTTGCTTTGACTGTAAGGAGTGCTACAATATAGAGCAGGAAGGGGGATATGTACAGATGTCTGAACATTGGCTAGGGGAGTGTGAGGTATTTAGTGACTTCTGGTGGGCTGTTGAAGACCACTTGGGAGTAGTGTATCAGAGTGATGGCATGCAGGGTTGGTGGGAAGATCTGAGGAATAGACTAGTAGAGGGGAGTGGGAAAGGAGTAGCTTACCTTAGGCTGAGTTTTGGCAATTTGGGTGGAGTTGGCCAGTCACTGACTATTTGTTTTTAAAGATGAGAGGAGACTTAGCTTGGGGGACCAGTTGTTGCATTGGCATGGCCTTATGGAAGATACCTTGACAGACTGGTGGCTTGGTTGGGGGCTGCAGGGTGGTTGAAGGTACTACTTAGTAGAGAAGATCTGTAGGCAGAGTCAGGGGAGGGTGGGGGTAGTGGATGAGAAGATAGTCTTTATTTGCAATGATACAAGGAGGGCTCCCCTATGGGAATTGGATAGGAGAGGAGATGATGTATAATTATGAATAGATTGGTAATAAATCACAGAGTCCAAGTAACTATAAAAA
>RBNI01004388.1:0-14145 GCA_003990745.1 Jimgerdemannia flammicorona | reverse complement strand
AAAAAAAAAAAAAAAACGAATGGATGGCTGACAATCAAATACTGCCATCTACTCAAGCAAAGGCAGTTGAGGACGGCGGAAAAGGAACATTGCAAATAACAACGAATATTAAGATCATATGACACCGGAGATGAAGGCCGCGCAAAAAAACCTTGAATTTTGATACCGAATCAACTGCATCGTAGCCCCCTACCTTCATGTCTTACAGCGAAACACTTATAATCATTGAAGAACTGTGTAGAGCGAAGAAAGGTGAATATTGTCGTATTGTAATCGTTCGCACCGAAGAAGGTGAGCGCCGCTGTATCCATACTACTAAATAGCATTCCCGTAGTGTAATAACTGAAGACAGCCGTCACCTATTGCCGAAATATTGAAGCCACTCCTGTTGAAGCTGTGCCACAGCTGAGCAGCGCTGTATCGAAGAAGCCAAGAGCTGTCGTATGGAATAAGTGACTCTCGCCGAAGAGGAAAGCCGTCGAATTAACGATCGGCGTCGGATCAAAGTTGGTGCTGCCCGAGGAAGCCATTCTGACGTATCAGATCTAAATTATGTGAGACATCCTTCTGGTGTTTATAACCTAAACTGACAGAAGAATTTTTATGCATCAATAATATATATATATAATTAGTGCATACAACCTGAACAACCACCTGCTACATAATTATCTGGTTTAAATAATGGCTTCATCCAAAATCACTTTCACAAACGATAAGCAAGTTTCAATACCCGTTTTATGTCGCCACTCCCTTCCTCTACCCATTGAACGTGTTCAACAGCTGACACCCCGCACCATCACACAAACAACGAGAGATTTCCAGGCACACGAAAAGGGTTCTCACCAGGTGTATTGTACTGCAACTCATTGTTGTCCGCGTCATCGAAGCATCGTTGTCAAAGTCGCCGAAACGTCGTCGTCAGAGTCGTGGAAATATCGTCACCCAAGTCGTAGAAGAAGTAGCCAGAGGAAAGAGGAATCGAAGTTCTTCGCATAGAAGTGACGGTGGCGATTGTATCCAATATTAGTGGAATATCCAGGACCATTCCTACTCGATGTCGAACCTGATACATTACACTACCCTTCCACTCAAGTTTTCAATACCTTGCTCGTAACCGGGGTGTTGTACGTTTGCACTTGGAAATAGCGTCTCCATATTCTGAGACCTATTGTTCCGTCCGAAAAAGATCCGATTAGAAGGAAGATGTGGCGACAACAATGTCAGTATAGGCATGAGAACTTCGAAGGTCCTTACAACAAATCGAGGGTACGTTGATCGTATTTGAAAGCGAATAAATCATAGTTAGAACACAGGTTGCATACAGAGTAATCTCGCGTGGGATTTGAACCCACATCTGCCACATCCCATGGATAGCGGCTGTCATTATCTTAGACCAGCGAGATGGTTAGTATGCGTTCGCGTGTTCGTTTGTGTAAAAGCAGATTACCTAACTCCATGACGACGAATGGACTTCAAGACTTGAGGTCCTGCGAGCACGGCGATTTTTTTAATGTCGGCGGCGTAACCGACAGCACGCAATGTCCGTTGAAGGACAACACCCTTAGAAGGACCACTGCGCCCACCAATTTTTCCCCTATCCCCGGTGAAAGGGATTGCTCAGACCCTTCAACACAAGGTGCGTGGAGACTGTCCTCACGAAGACAACTATCAATCCCAACACCCTGCGCGTATTTGAACGAACATCCCAGGAGATTCCGCTGGGACACACTCAAAGGGTGAGCTAATCTTGGGGGGGATCTGTGGGGAGGGAGGGGAAACAGAAGAGATAGCAGGAACCTATGCAAATTTTTGCGCTTTGTTGACTTGTGGTGCAGTGTGACGTCACCGCAAAAGGACTACATCACATGTGTTGGCGACACAGATTAGTCTCTTTCTTTTTCTTTTTCAACAGTTCCATTCACCGAGCGATTTCGAAATTCGATTTTGCACCTGAATAAGAACAGTATTTAAGCATTAACATTGAATTAGGAAAATCCAATGATTCAAATATGGATTGCCACTCACTAATGTCCTGACAAAAGGTGGTGCTGAGGTGATAAAGTACCTATATCAATCAGTCCAGTTTTGGTAATCTTTTCCCTTTTAATTCACAATATCTGAATCTTCATTCTTGAAACAATAGGACTCAGAATATTTCTAAGCACCAGTAAGATATAAATTATATTAGAGAAATATATAAAGCTTTATAATAAATAGACTATAGTAGTATAGATATGAGAAATATAGTATATTATAAGCTTTGTGATGATTGAAATATGGCTATTTTAAATTATTAATAATGATAATAATAGCATACAATATTTATTGAAAAACAATACAACTATATTTACTAATGTTTTACCTCTTTTTAGTAAAAGAAATTTTTTAGAATCTTCAATATAAAGAATATAATAAGAGATAATTTTTATATAGATAAATATTTATTAAGATTTCTCAAAATATAATTCAAATAACTTAATCATCTTAGAGACTAGTGAAATTCATAAAAATTAAATACTTTAAATTTTACTTATTTTTAATATATTAATATTAAATATCACTATATTGATATAAAAATATCAAAGCTAAATCTTAATATATTATAATATATCTGAAATAAAAGGGGTCAATTATAGGATGAGGAAGCTATAATATTAATATAAACTTGCTATAGTCTATAGTTACTTTGTCAAAAAATAATAAAATATTTAATTTGTAATCTTTAGTAAAAATATAGAATTAGAGTTTTTATTAAAAACTTTGAGCATCAAATCTTTAAGCTTAATGAAATAAATAAACTAAATATATAATATCTCAAAATAGACTTAGCTTCTTTTAATAAGAGAACTATAGTAGAATTAGAGATTTTGGTAATATTTCTGTAAAATCTCTAATAATAGAATATATAAATCAGAAAGAATTCAGTTTTCTTTAAAGTCTTCAGTATATATCAATTATTGCACTTTTCTCTTTTCTTTAGCTCTAATGTATTTCTTTTATAGAAACTACAAATTTAAGAAATTTGAGTTTTTATTATGAAATTAGTATTTTTTAATATTAAGTCTCAGAAGATTCTTTATGATAAGTCAGAAAAATTTCTCTAGATATTATAAATACCCTTATAATTTACTAATGAAATATTAAAATTATATATATAGATAATTAGATTATTATAAATAAATATGATATTGACTAAGTTTATTTTTTACTAAAATATTAGTTATATATTACAAGACTAAAGGACTTTGAAGTATTTAAATAGTTTTTTTAAAATAAATAAGACTGTCTTCTGAATATTTTTAAAATCTATTGGTATTTTATAAAATTTTGAAAAGAGGTCTATACTGCTGAAATACTTAAATATTATATATAGTTGACCTAGAAGATCATCAATTAAGAGTAGAAAATAAGTATCTTTCTCTATTAACAGTAGAGTATTCTAAGTTTATATAGAGTTTTTAAGTTTCTTTCTTTGGTATAAAAAGTATTGAGCCAGATAATCTCTTCTGAATATATTTCAATTACTTAAATAAATATCTCTATATTTTGATTACTTTTTTGAGAAAAAGTATTAGGAATATATTATTAATTTAAAGTTCTGAGGAGTATGCTAGATAGGGTGACCTTAGTATATTCAACTGAAATGTAGTATGTAGAGAGAAGCTATAGCTTAGAGAGAGATTGGAAATACTCTTATTTAGTGAAGTATTGATTTGACAGTAGAGGGGGATCAGGTACTAGAGCACAGAAAACTGGGAGAGTGAGCTTTGTAGATAAGATCAAGATGAGAGATTAGTCAGTAGATTTGGATAGATGGCTGCAGAATAATAAGGAGAAGGTGAAGGCTACAGAGTCTGGGGGGGCTGCTCAGAACAGTGGTAGGGATAGAGCTAAATGAGTAGTAGCTGAGAGAGATAGGGAAACTACTGATGGAGGGGTGACCGATAATTTGGAAAAAAAATCCAAATATACTAATTGATAGAAGGTCTGGATAGAGGAGTAATATAAGGTCTGAGAACTTGACTGATAATATAATATGACTAATAGTAGTACTATTACTTAAGAAATCAGTATCTGAATTTACAGTCACTCTGTACTTCTAAGGCTTGACAGTTATAGTAAAAAAGGTCCTAAAATTGCTAATCCAGAAGGTAAAAGGAGCAGCCTTAGTGAAGTTTCTAAAGAAACTTAAGGGGGTCAAAGTAGATATTGAGATTGGGGATCTGATGCTATAAATGATAGAGAAAGGAGTAGTAGTCAGGAGAGTAGTAATTCTAATAGTGAGATACCTGTACTAGAACTTCTATAAAGTTTAGTTAGTAGTGATAAATATCTCTACAGTAAAGAAGAAAGAGGTCCAAAGGCTTATTTTTAATACTATCAAGAAGTATAGAGATGTGGTAAATATCAGGTTCTTGGTCTGAGAGAGAACAGATTCCAGAATAGGTAATATAGATATTTGAATAAGACTAGTAATGAGGGATTGTCCAATAGCACTAATAGTCCAATATAAGATATCAAAAGTGAAGGAGATACTTAAGAAGGAGGAGGATTTGCTGGAGATACATATAGAGGATTTAGTGGAGGTAGTAAAAAGGAGAAGACTGTCTTTGAAGGAGTTTGAGGCTAAAATAGTAATAGAGATTAACAATAGCAAGTAGTGTATCTGGATCAGACAGCTTGGGATAGAGCTCAAGGAAAACAGTAGTAAAGAGAGTTGTTTGCAAGTTTGAAGAAAAGTCCAGAAGTAGTAGGGACAGCTGAGGTAGCTGAGCAAGGGCCAGCACCTAGGCAGTAGAGATATCAATACTATATAGAGTGAACTAGAAGAGAGTGTGACTCAAGAATAAAGTAAAGTAGCTAAGGATATAGTAATAAATAAAGGAGCACAGATTCAGTATGAGGTTCCGACTGTGGAGAGAGGAGACAAGCTACAGATATACAGAAGAAAGATGGAGATAAGTTGGTGAGGATAAATGACAATAGTAGTCATAGAGTTGAGAGACAGAGGTAGACTCTGGAGAGGAGATATTGAGAGGTGAGAAATGGTTATCAAAGATACTATCAAATATAATAGCTGTGGAGTTAAGACAGATTGATGTTTATATTACTTATTAGTAAGGCATACTGAGAAGATATCTTATGAGGAGAAAAGGTAGTATATAGGCTCTGAGATAAGTTGATGGCTGTACTGTTGGAGGAGGAGAAGTATATAATTGATAAGAAGAGAGAGATAGAGCTTTTGAAGATTGCAAATGAGTATGTAGTATATCTGTAAGATCTAAGAAAGAAATTGGCAAATGGTAAATAGCATATGAAAAATATAAAATATCTATTGAGATATCTATCAATAGATTTCTCTGCCTCTTCCACCTTTGTATCTTCTCTTACATTGTGTTATCTATATGAATTCTCTTTCTATTCACAACTTCAAAGTCTGTCAATATCTCATAAGTCCTTCATATTATTGCTCTTCACTCTATTATCCCACTGAGTTCATCCAGAGTCTTCAACAGATCTTCCTCCTCCTCCTTACTCTTCTTCACTCTAATACCTTACAAATAAAAGCATCTCACATAAATACTAAAGACCTGTCTTAAGACTTCCTTGAGGTCTCTCCTGGATTCAGACATCCATATCTCTAGTTCTAAATAAGATCTCCTCTCAGACCTGAAATTCAATATCTACTATATCATTATACTTTACTATAATCCCCTCTACTCTCCTCCTTATCTCAACTACTGTTACAGTGAATACACCTTTTACCAGGAGGTGAACTATCTTAGGGTCTCACCTCAAGTATTAAGCTATTAGCACTACTATTTCTCTAACAACTAACCCAGTTCTCAAGACCTTCTCTAATAGCCCTATCTCTTCATAATTCACCTTGACTCTCTCTAACTTCTGCATGAACTTTACTGAAGCTATATCAGTTATTGGCTTTGCAATTAAGACCAAGACTATCTTAGTTATTACTATTTGTTCCTAGAAGTATAAAGTAATAGCAAATTTAGAGATTGACTTCTTGAGTAATAGGGTCACTATCAGTCCTATTATATTATCTACCTGGTCCACCTTCCCAGCATACTCTATCTACTCAGCCCTGCTATCAGCAGTTATATCTGGATTTTTTTCCAGATCTCATGTCATACTATCATTAGCAGATATACCTCTACCCCCAGTTAACTACTCTATCAGCCCCTACACTCACTCTGATAGGTGCTGACAGGAAGATGGTAACTAAGGTGATTATTGCAAGGCTACAGAAGACTGTCTAACAGGTGCTGAGTGAGGAGCAATAAGACTTTGTTGGAGGCAGACTAATTAGAGATGGGATAACCTGGGTTCATAGCATTATTGAAGGGGTACAGACTTGTAGATTGGATGGAAGACTGGTCTTTCTGGATCAGGAGAAGGCATATAACTGAGTTTGGTAGATGTGGCTGGGCAAGGTTCTAGATAGAATTGGTGTTCCTCTATGATTTCGAGCTTCTATGTTGAATCTTTTTTTTTTTTTTTTTTTTTTTTTTTATATGCACTCAGGCTTCCATTTATTACCACTCAATCTATAAATAATACTACATACATATCCACAACCCCTTGGCTGATACCCCTCAGATCCCCCTCCCCACTCTCTATCTCTCTATGCTAAAGTACAACTTAACCACCTGCCATCTGAATCCTCCCTCCACTCTTCTTGTAAATATATTTTACCAGTTTCTGATAACCCTCCCAACCTGGTCTCCACCCTCTCTGCCAACTATTCAAAATGTCAATTAATAATCATTTCCAATGTACTACCCTAGCTCCAAATACAACCTGCTGACTCTTCTCAAAGACATGAAGTCAATGACTAGCCATCTCTATCCAAATTGCTATTACCTATCCCAAGGTCAACCATTCATCTCCCACTCTACCTACTAACCTTCACTGGAGGTCTCCCCATCTCCCTTCTTCCCCCTTCACCAGGGGTCTCAATCTCAATCTGCTAGAAATACTGTACCAAAACCCATCCAAAACTTTGCACTCCCCTAGCCAATGTTCAAGCATTTGTACCACTCCCCCCTCCTGACCAATGTCTATTCATTTCTCACACTCAAATATGCTATCTACAACTAAGTACCACAACTGATAGTTCAGTTTCACATTCTACCTTACGAACCTCTACCAGACCACCCAAAACTTAGGGGGAAGCTATTGCATCACATGCTTGCTCCAAGGCCAAATACCATTCCAGTCTCACTCTTTGCCAATCCCCACTCTCTGCCATGCTTCAGGCCACATGTCCCCCCTGAGCCCCCTCATATATTCCATTTCATCTCTAAGCTGAAAGTTCTCTACCAATGTACCTTCCAGTATTAGCTAGTCTCATCTCCACATCTGTGGTCCCCAGTTTTCTACCCCCTCATCACCCCTTCACTGAAGTCTATTTCATCTTGCACTATTCACCACTCCCTACCAAAAACCTTTATAATGTATCCTCTTGCTCTCATCCATAGCCACCATTGCAAGTAGGTCACCAGTTGCTCTATGAGGAGAATACTGGACTTTCCACACCCTCTGTATAAGTGGCATTCACTCCTGGCCTCTCAACTCACTCATCCTCTTCAGTCACCATGCTCTTAGGCAATATAGGTACTTGGTAAAGTCTACTAAGCCTAGCCTGCCTCTGTCAACAGGTAGAGTCAGAACCTCCCAGTCTATCTGACTTTGCTGCATAGCCCAAATCTATGATCTTACCAATCTCTGAAGTCACCTAACTACAAATACCAGGAAGTTTAGATGATATCCTACATATTACAGCTTTGGCAACAAATGTACATTCAGCACCATCACCCTTCCTGCCAAGGATATATGCTGACCACTATATCTCAAGAGAACATTCCTCCATACTAGTAGCTGCTGTTCCCATCATACACAAGACAGGAGGGACCCATATACTGAAAAGTATATCCCCAAGTACTAGACTGATTCTCCTGCTGAGACTACTGTTCCAATCACATCATCACCAACTGTTCTGCAGCCTAGCACCAGAGTCTCACATTTGTGTCAGTTTAGTCAAGCATCTGAGCTCCTCTCATACCATTCTACAGTCCTTCTTAATTCCTCCACATCTACTAATAAATCCAGTCTAACCACTGTATCATCTGTAAAGGTTCCAACCTTCCAGTTAATCTCCAAAATGTCCTAACCCCCAATTCAATGCCAAATTCTATCCAATAGGAGCTCTAAGGAAAGGGTATATAGGATGGGTGACAAAGGATCCCCTTGTGGCACCCCACAACTTAGTAGAAAGGTCACACTCCTGTACCTATTCACCACGAATGCTGCTTGACTATCCTCTAATAAACTGATTAATGACCTCCCAAACACTGGGGAAACCCCTATATGTTTCAGCACTCTCTCTAGCCAGACCCTCCTCACTCTGTCATATACCTTCTCCTGATCCAGAAACACTAACCAGCCATCTACCCTAGCTGTTGAAGCCCCTTCAATCACTCTATAAACCCAGACAGTTCCATCTTGGATCAACCAACCACCAACAAATCCCCTCTGCTCCACTCCTAGCACCTGTGGAGTGATTCTCTGCAGCCTAGTTATCAAGATCTTTATCACCAGCTTGCAGTCCATATCAAGGAGTATGATCAATTGCAGTTCTTCCAATCTTCTCTTCTCTTCTATCCATATAGAGTAAGGAGACCAGCCCTAGGCACTGGCCCCCAATCCAAGTTCCAGATCAAAGGACCTCACTACTAATCACCATCATCTTCTTTAATATTACCTCACCCTTAGCCATCTTTTTCCAAAAATCCCAGAGAAGCCCATCCTCTCCTAGAGCTGTCTCTTTGCTTGTCAAAGTGCTTGTCAAAGCCAAGACCTTACATACTTCCTCCCCACACACTGGATCTCCTAGTATCTCCGGACCCAGTGCTGGGTCCAGATACCAATCCTCTAACTGCTGTTCAATGTTCAGAGCATCCTCACTCCCTTCTTCTTCACTCCATAAATTTCCCCAGTGAGTCCTCAGCAATCCTGGAATCTTAGGAGTCCCTGCCACCATCTCCCAATCCTCATCCAAAATACCATCCCACTGCTATCTGGTTCTCTGAGCTTCAAATAACTATAAAAGGAACCTAGTGGGCCTCTCTCCCTCCTCCAACCCCTGCTACCACAGTCTCACTACCATCTCCTTCAGCTGAACCTCTTCCTCCATTTGTAGCACTTTCTTTAGCTTATCAACTTTCTTTTGTATCTACAGAATTCACCAAACAGCTGCTCTCAATCCTCTCATAACCCTGCCTATCTCCTCAGAAGTGCTGCCAATCTCTGTGAAGTCTATTGCACTCACCACCACTGCTAAGCACTCCTTCCTTTCTCTGCCTCCCTCTAATACCTTTAAGTACTTGATTTCAGCCACTGTCAGCAATCCCCAATCACCAATCTCTGCTCCCACCACCTACCAATATTCTCAATAACTTCTACCTCCCAGTCTGTCCATAAGGAACTATCCCCTAACAAAGGAGAATTTAGTCACCAATGTCTGGGCCCATCCCCACTTCCCCCTAATCTCTCACTCCCTTTCAGACCTCAGTGATCTGACCATGGACACTAAATCACCTCTAGCATGTCCCAGACATCCACTCTCCAGCACTCTGCTGTCAACACCCAGTCAATCCTGGAGCCCAGCCCTGCCACTCAGTGGGTATAAATTTGACAATCTATCCAAAACTATTGCCCCAAGTCAACGAAGGAGCTCAACCTCTCAATCTCTATCTAATTGTCCAACCCACCACTTCTGCTTCTCATTTCTCTCCCACCATCAGTCCTGTTTATTCCATTATTCTGTACTATATTGAAATCATCCCCCAGGCAATCAATCTCTACCTATCCATAGCCCCAGTCTCTCTCAGATCTCTGATCCAATCTACACATTCCCCCCTCTCAGCTGGGCAATAACATGACCCAACAGTCAAGGGGTTCCACCCAGGTCTCTTCCATACTCCCCACACCAATCTACTCTCCCATGACCAATATCCCCAATGTCCCCCATCTCCTTTTGAACCAGAATACCCACCTGTCCAGTCAAAACAGCTGCCCCACCCTATTCTCTAGTCCAGTCCTATAAGTTTATATCTACCTCATACTGTATATTCTGTAGTAAGAAGAGATCCACATCCAGTCTCCTCAGTCAGCAAAAGATATTCCTTCACCATACCACTTCCCTCAACCCATTCACATTCAAAGAAAAGATTCTAGTGGTATTGTTCATATTGAAAAATATTTGATATTGAGAGTACAGTCTAGAATTCCATACTCATCTCATCCTCAGCCAGATTCACATACTGCTCTGCCTCCAACTTATCCTCTGCTATAGCCTGAGCATTCAGTGCTTCCAAGATTTCCTGATACTCTACCCTGTCCACAATCTCTATTTCTGCTTGATAATCCATACATGCCACTCTCCACTTCTCCAATCTCTTCCTCAAACCCCATAAGTATGCTGCCTGATTATTCACAATCTCCTGAAGGACCTCCTCTCTCTGATCATCAACTTGATATTCCTCTAACTCTAAGAGCACTGCTAGGATTTCATTCCTAATCTTCCTCAGCACTTCCTCCCTATGAAGAATTTCCTCTCAATGCCTATCACTTAGTATTTGGAAGTCCTCTCCCCCCAGCTCCTTAGCTGCCACCCCCTCCAGAGTCTTCTACAGCTACTTCTCTTCATCTACTGCTCAGCACCACCCTGGGCAACTCCCTCAACCCCCACCTCAGGGTCCACCAAAGCACTCCTCCTCTCTGACTTATCCCACTCCTTCTCCAGTATATTCAGTAGTTCCTCCTCTCCCTCTGCCCTGCTCAGGATACTATACTGAGGGTGAACTTCCTCTCCCATTTCTGCATCCTCCACTACACCATGCAGTCTCTCCTCACTTGATCCACCCTAGGCTGCATTCTGAGCCATCCTGCCCTCCTCAGCCCAGGTGCTCTTCCTCAGTCCAGCACTACCTTCTCTCACCCTATAATCTACCATACCCCCTCCAAGCTTTGCCAACAACTTCTTCTGGATTCACCTCCTCTGTATCTTCTCCCAGGTCCTCTTGTTCATCCTGATCCTCTTTCCATCCACAATCTCCACCACCATCTTGGCCTCATACTCCTTCCAAGTCAGTCTCCTCCTCTCAACTGCTCCTGCCAGATCCTCAAGAGCCTCCAGCATGTCCTCCTCTTCCTCTGACATCTCACCTGCAAGACCTTACATTCAACTGGACCCCACTTAAGAATAGCAGACCAGTCTCTTATCTTCTCTATATTCTCCCAGCTAGTCTCACCCTGATGTTGACATCTCCTGTTCAGAGTTCATTACCCTCTCAGACTCTGAATTCAATGTCTATGATCTCTCTATACTCCTTGACCACCTCTATAATCAGCTCTCTGGCCCTTTCCCTTGATACTATAGGAAGATCCAATACTGTTAACTGTACCACTCAGGGGTTCCAGTGTATACATCTGGCCATAGGAACTACCACTCTGCCCACTACTACTCTCTTCTCCATAGTCTCCAGCAATAATGCCTCTTTCTCAAATCCAACCTCAGCCCCTTCTTTCCCCTTCAAGAACTTCACTGAAGCCACTCCCTTTACCTCCTGCACCACCAACCTCAAAAGCATCCTTGCAGTCACTGCTAAGTCTCAGAAGCACAATGTGATAGTATATTCTGACCTCAACTTTTTCAGTAACAGTGCTGACACTATACCAGTCATGCCATCTACCAGATCTCCAGGCCTCAAGCCCACCCTCTGTCCTGATCTACCAACAACTATCATATCTGGATTTTTTTCTAGATTCTCAGTCACAGCTCTATTAGCAGTTATATCTCTAGCCCCAACTCCCCCCCCCCCCCTACTGCTTGATCCTCCCAAGAGGGCCCCTCCCTGACTCTCAACTGCCTCTGTCAATATCTTCCCCAGTCCCAACCAACTATCCAGACCAGATGCCATTCTCTCTATCTTGACCTTATCAGCAAAGGTCATCCTCCCCCCTCTCTGTTGCCTCAATCCACCCCTCCCTCTACCACCAACACTATGACCAACCATAGAAGGCTCCAGCATTCTCAAACCATCTCCTCATTTCCTCTCAATATGCTGCCAGTCAAAGGCACTGCTGCTCCCCTGACTGATATACTCACTTGTACAGTCATTGCTGTCCATATTAATAGTCTCCTTTTACTAAAAACGTTGCAGAAAGTATTGTCTGAGTCTTGTGTCACCTGAATGTTACTGGTAAAAGGTGATGCTTCTATGTTGAATCTGTTGGAGGGCAGTAGGGCAGCTCTAATGTATAATGGTCACTGGGGTCTGGCATTTCTCTTGGGAAGAGGAGTTTCTCAGAGAGATCCACTGTCTCCTATTCTTTACACTCTTTCATTAGAACCTTTGATGGATAGGATTCAATAGAAGCTGAAAGGGCTCTCTATATATGGTGTGGTGTAGAAGGTGGGGGTCTTTGCCAATGATATGGTAGTTGGACTTGGCTTAGTGGCAGATGTTGAGATACTTAAGAAGGCAGTAGAATGGTATGAGGTATACTCTGGGGTGAAACTCAACTGACATAAGTGTGAGACAATGGTACTGAGGAATGGGCTAGTAGGAGGAGACATCATAGGGACAATTGTCCCTACAGGAGAGAGAGTGTGGTATCTGGGTATCTTCCTTTCTGTATATGAATCTGTCTTGCCAAGAGTGTGGTGGTAGAGGAGGGTGGCCATTTGGGGGGAGGCTCTTAGAGGTAGGAAGGTCGCCACATCTCTCTAGTAGGCCAGGTGTCAATTCTGAATATCTATTTTTTTTTTTTTTATAGTCTCTTGGACTCCTTCCTTTATTAATATACCAATCTTTCCCATAGAAATACATTGAGCCCACCCCTTATCCGATCCCCCTAAGGGGGCCTATTCTGAATGTCTACTGGTTTCCCAAGCTATAGTATGTTGCTTATTACATAGACTTTCCAGCTTGCATGGTAAAGAGACTGATGAAACTGGCTAGAGATGGGATTTGGGCAGGGAGGCAGTCCCAGATCAGTTGGGATACTCTTGCAACACCAGTGGTTAGGAGAGGGCTAGGTCTAGTGGATTTTCCTAAGAGGCTGCACTGTCTGTGAGCTTGGAGATTGAAAAGAGCTATTAAACTGCAGAGAGGAGATTGGGTACTGCTGATGCAAAAGGTATGGGAGATGAGATTTTCCCTTTGAGAGTCATTGGGAGATTTGCTATCTCTGGTGGGCCTGGATGGAAGCTGACAGCTATGGTATAAGGGCTTCTGGTGGGGGGTAGTGGATTGAGTACACCATATAGACCTGTGCTGGCAGAGTAAGAGGGGGAGATGCTGTGGAGACTAGCTATGTGGAGATGGGACAGACTGCTTCTGGGGGATGTTCAACTTACTGAGTTTGATATTGATTATGGAGTGAAGTATCAGTAGGGACTTAGTCAGGATATTTAGCCAAGTAGTTGGCAGGCAGTGAGGATTGGCAAGGAGTGAGACTGGGCAGGAGTTTGGTTATGGAGTGCTGAGGTGCAGAGGTGGCTTTCTCCTAAGTTCTGTATGATATGGTGACAGATACTGCAGAGGAATGTCATATTGAATTTTCATGCTGGTCATCTGGTGGTTGGTGGATGATTAGATTGTGAGGAGTGTTATAATGTAAGGCAAGTTGGGGATTTGTGCAAACACCAGAACATTGGCTAGGAAGTATGAGGTTCTGGGGAACTTTTGGATAGCAGTGGGGGACTGGTTGGGTGTGAAGAGGAGGTCAGATGGAGAGAGAGAGCACTGGGAGGATTTGAAATCTAGGTTAGTGGGTGGTGTGGGCAATAGATGGCTCACTGTAGGGTGGGTTTTAGCTATATAGGTAGGGCTGACTGAACATTAGCTCTTTGTGTTTGAGGAGGGGTAACAGATAGATATACAAGAGAAGTTGTTAAGATGGGAGGGGTTGATGGGAGATTTGCTGACAGAGTGGTGGGTTGGTTGGGGTCCCCAGGGTGGATGACATCACTATCTGGTGGAAGAGATCTGTGAACGGAGTGGTGGGTGGGTAGTGATGGTGAATGGCAAAGTAGTCTTTCAATGAGAGAAAGTAGGG
>RBNI01004387.1:0-14149 GCA_003990745.1 Jimgerdemannia flammicorona | reverse complement strand
AAAAAAAAAAAAAAAAAAAAAAAAAAAAAAAAAAAAAGGAAGAGGAGAACTTGTTGGAAGTGCTGGAGGAGTTGAGTGGTATAGTAGAATGGTGGGCAAAGGCCTGAAAGCTCTATGTGGAGTTGACATACCTGGAGATTATTGATGGGAAGCATATTTGCACAGACAAGAGGCAGTGGGAGAGAGCTCAAGAGTACAAGAGATAGTGGGAGCTGCTGGCAAGCATGAAAGAAGGGGCAAAGATGGAGGCTGGGGGAACAAATTCTTCAGGCTCAAACCATTCAGAGCAAGCTAAGCCACATGGATATCTTTTTGCAAAAAGCAACATATTTTCAAGTTTTTACTTCATCTATACTGGTATATAAGGTGTGGCAGGAGTCTAGTAATAGTCTATAATAAGTTTCATCAAATTCTACAGAGTTTTCATTGGATGGTAACCCAGGGTTTATCAAGCTCTGAGCATCTAGAGAGAAGGAGACCTGGCCTGGGTCTCTCTAAGAGTTTTACAGCAGCAGCCAGGGCTGGTGATAGAGCTGAAGGAGTAGGTGGTCAAGGAAGGCAGGCTAATGTTGAAAGTTGGTACACAGTGATGGGGGGCAGGAGGGCAGCTACTAGGCCCATGGGGGTAGGGCAGGGGGGACATAGTGTTGACAGAAGTAGGAGTCAGATGACTGGCCAGGTAACTGATCAGATGACTGGCCAGGTACCTGCTAGGGGCCAGGGTCCAGAAGTAGTATAGTGGGGACTGGTATTCCTAGGGCTGAGCCAGTGGCTGAGGTGACTGCTAGAGTGTCAGAGAATAAGAAGAAGGCTATGATGGTAGCAGACTCTGGTAAACTGGTGGTGCACCCCTTCTTCCACAAGTCAGTATCAATGTGGGCCATCTTAGTGAATTTTTTAGGGCTAGAGATGTCTGCTAGGGAGGTCTTGAGACTAGTGGGAGAGGAGGTTGCTGGGACAGAGTTGCTGAAGTTTATCCCTACTTCATCTATATAATACAAGAAGTCACTGAAGCTACAAGTAGCCCAATTCCAACAGAAGCTCAAGAACTGTTTGAAGAATTCCAAGATATATTTCAAGACCCCCAAGGAATTCCACCCAAGCACCAAATCCAACATAGAATTGATCTTATTCCAGGATCTGAACCCCCATACAAGAGTATCTACCAACTGACCCAATCTGAGCTCAAGACCCTCAAGGATGAATTGACCAAACTACTGGCCCAAGGATATATTGAACCCAGCTGCTCTCCATTTGGAGCCCCCATTCTATTTGTCAAGAAGAAGGATGGCTCTCTGCGAATGTATATTGACTACAGAGCCCTCAACAAGATCACCATCAAGAACCAGTATGCCTTACCTAGGATTGATGAGTTGCTATACCAAATCTTCAAGGCCAAGACCTTTTCTCTGCTGGATTTGTGAAATCACTACCACCAGATTTACATTGATGAGAAGGACATTGAGAAGACAGCTTTCTGAACACAGTTTGGACACTACCAGTTCTGAGTCATGCCTTTTGGATTGACCAATGCACCAACAACATTCCAGTATCTGATGAATGACATCTTTGGACCACTCCTCAACATCTGTATTCTTGTATATATTGATGATATATTAATCTACAGTGAGACAGTGGAACTATGCTACACCCACCTCAGACAAGTACTCGCCCTTCTGCAAGAAAACCAGCATTATGCCAAGATGAGTAAGTATAAGTTCTATCAAGATCAGATCGAGTACTTAGGACACATCATCTCTGCTGAAGGTATCAATGTGGACCCCTGAAAGGTATCAGCCTTTAAGGATATCCCTATCCCTACTACCCTCAAGCTACTCCAGCACTTTCTGGGTATTGCCAGTTATTACCAAAGGTTTATCCAAGGATTCTCTACTATTGCAGCTCTATTAACCAGCCTGGCCCACAAAGGAGTGAACATCAAAGCTCAATAGACCCCCAAATATACTCTGGCTATGGACTATCTCAAGAGACTCTTTACTGAGGCCCCAGTGCTAATTGCACCTGACCCTACCAGACCATTCACTCTGACCACAGATGCCTCTGATATTGCTAATGAAGCAGTGCTTAGCCAAGAAGACTGCCCAGTGGCCTACCTTTCCCAAAAGCTCAAGCCAGCTGAGACTCGGTATACCATCCATGAGAAGGAACTCCTGGCTATTGTCACTGCACTCTAGGAATGGCACCATTTCCTCCTAGGATAGCTATTTGTGGCCTATACTGATCACTATGTACTATGGGATATTCACACACAGCTCATGCTGACCCACAGACAAGCCCGCTAGATGGAAATCATTGCAACATTGATATGGAAATCAAGTATATCCCAGATAAAACCAACTGTGTGGCTGATAGTTTCTCCAGGTATATGGAAGATGAACTTGTCTTCATGGTCAAAGTAATTGGAAACCTCACCCAGATGATCAAGGATGGCTACTAGCAAGACAGCCCCCTGATGAATTTCCTTCAATTCTGCCAAGACCCAGAGGCTGAGGTCCCAGAACCCATGAGGCAAATGGCCAAGAGATTCACTTACCATGATGGACTTATCTACAGGGACCATGACAGAGTGGTTATACCCAATAATAATACTCTGCGACTCAAGATCATGCAGGAACTCCTTGATACTCCTATAGCAGGACACTTTGATTTCGAAAAGACCTACAACCTCCTCTCAAGAGAGTTCTACTGACCAAAGATGACCAAGGACATCAAAGACTTTGTGGCCTCATGCAAGATGTATCAAAGGTTTAAAAGTGGTAACAAGCTACCAGCAGAACTCCTGCAACCTTTGCCTATCTGGAGTCACAATTGGGACCAGATTGCAATGGACTTCATTGTCTTACTCTCCAAGACCAAGGCAGGATGGGATGTCATTGTGGTATTCATGGATCACCAAAGTAAACAAGCCCATTTTGCACCCACCAAGACCACTGCTACAGCACCAGAGATTGCCAAGATTTTCCTCAACCAAGTATTTAGGCTATATGGTATGCCTAGCACTATTGTATCTGACCAAGATGCCAAGTTCACAAGCAACTTCTGAAAGGCATTTTTCTCTCTCCATGGAACCAAGCTGAAGTTCTCTACTGCCTACCATCCTCAGACTGATGGTTAAACTGAACAAACCAACAGGACTCTCAAACAGATGCTTAGTATCTTCTACTGTTACAAACAAAATGATTGAGACAAGTACCTAGCCCATGCCAAGTTTGCCTACAATAATAGCCAGCAAACCTCTACAAAGAAGACTCCATTTTTCCTGAACCACGGTCAACACCCAAGGACCCCAAGTACTACTGTGAAATCAGTAGTCCCAGTAGCCCAATATCTGGCTGAGCCCATTTCTGACCTTACCCAAATGACAAGAGATGCTCTCATAGAAGCACAAGACTACCAGACCAAGTATGCGAACTTGAAGCAAAGAGAAGCCTCCTACAATATTGGTGACATAGTCATACTTAGAACAGACCACCTCCACCCAGATGCCCTGGCACAACAACCAGCTAAGAAACTCTGTGCTAGAAGAATTGAACCATACAAGATCATGGAAAAAATCAGCAAAGTCAACTACAAGTTGTAACTTCCTCACAATATCTGAGTACACCCAGTATTCCATATTAGCCAATTGGTGGACTACTATGAGAACCCATTCTCCAAGTATACAGTTCCACCACCACCTCCAATTAGGATCAACCATCATGAGGAATTCGAAATTGAGGAAGTACTTGACCACAAGGTCTGCAGATATCCCAAAACAGTCAAGCAGTTTTTCCTGATCAAGTGGAAGGGTTACCCCACCCATGATATTACCTGGGAAAAAGAAGAAGCCCTGAAGAATGCACGCAAAGCCCTCCAGGACTACATGGAAACACTCACTCCCCAGCAAAGGAAGGAACTACAGCTCTAAGTATTGGAGCACATAGTGAGCAAAAGGATACTACATATTTTATCTGGAAACATACAATATCAAACATTGCAGAAAAAGGAACATTATGGATAATCAATAAGAAGATACCTGAGCAAAAGAACAATCTAGTACAGTACAGTAAAATGTATTTGAACAACTCCATTTCACGCCATCTGTGTCATCTCTGCTGGATGATGACAGATACTTCGTATGGAACTTAGGAAAGCTGACAATATCGAAACCTGTCTAAGTCTATCCACATGACAGATATTGTTACTAGGAATTGCCTCAGATTATAAGAAAGTCTATTTCTGAGAGGTTCGAACCCCCAGCCATAACAATGAGAGCCCTCGCCCTAGACAAGAATGGCCAGTCCTCACAAATGCACCAACCAGACAAAAAAAAAGTAGACCAAGGCCTGTTAACCCTGTGTAATCACAACTATGAGTGATGAGATCTTTGAAATCAGGATTTTCTCATGTAACCAGCACATGCCCCACTTATAGCAACAGGTCATATATTTTGCCAGAAAGCATGACCAAAGGAAGATCACATCAGATGGGTGAATAAGTATAAATACCCTAGGCAAGAATACCCTGCAACTCTCATCCCCCTCTCCTCATAAAGATAAAACAAGACAAGAATGCCCGCCACCCACCGCCAAACTGCCTGCCGTAGCCAGCCCCTCCCAAGCCAGGTTGACTGCCTCTTTGGACACATTCAGGTTGCTATCCAAGGAAGGAACCACCACTCAGAGGCCCTTAACATTACCAGCCAGGACCTAGGACACTATGTCCTCAACCACCGTGAAGTCATCGAAAGAGCCTACTTTGCCACCAGCTGCCTAGAGATCTGGTATGAATACAAGATTGGTCATCAACTCCTCCAATGGGCAAAGGATCTGCCCATGGACCAAGTCTCTGATTGGACCCACCTGGATGGGAGCAAGCAAAGACTTGCCAAGAAGGTCCATCGAATTATGTGCCATGCACTCTTTACAATCCTCAACCTCAACTATGTCTAACTGAAGAACTTCCAGAACCTTTCCTTCTTTGAGGTTAACAAACTAGAGATCAAGGTAGCCCAAGAAGCCAACTCCTGGATCACTCTCAAGTCTACTGATTGTGAACCCTACTGGAGCCCCCTCCTGAATAACAACCCTGACCAATGACTCCAAGGCCTCTCTGACCTCTTTGAAGAACTGCTCATCCGAATGGATATTCCCAGACATGAGGACCAGGAACCCTATTTGGATGGCCCCAACTGCATCAGATGGAGAACCCCTATACCAGCACTTATCCCAATACAAGAACCATTTGCAGACCTCATTGACTTCTCCATCCTGGACAGCAAGCCATCAACAACCACCACCCCCCCTGCTACTGAAGAAGATGCCAACAACCCTGAGCAGGATTCCCCACCATTCTCTCCCCTGGTTCTTAATTTCTCAATCAATGAGGACATTGATTTCTAAGGGGAGAAGAATGTAATAGAATGAACAAACGAGTGAACAGATGGGATACGATGAGCAATCATGAACAATCATGTGACCTGGCAGTGATGACATCATCATACAAACAAAGTGTGGTATATGATATTATGAACGACAAATGACGAACAATGCGAAATGACGTGGAAAATGATATCCAGCTTATCCTTAACAATTTGTGCTGCAGCAATAGTTGTCACAGCTGCTGATCATTACCTAGTAATTAAGGTCCTGATCACAAAGTTATTCTTTATCAAAAACCACCTGACAAAGCTCACAATTACAAACCTCATTATAGTTACCAAATTAGTCACTCATACTTAGTCAGAAATCACGGACCAACTTGTATAAATACCCCCCAGCTTCCATCCAAAATAAAGCAGTTTTAGTTCAGTCCTTGATACAAGAATCAAGTCCCCCCCCACATACACACATTCCCCTGAGTCTTAGTAATGACATCTAAGTGACTCTAGTGTTTCTGACTAAACTCCAGATGCCTAGCTAACTTCTGCCAGAACTGAGACTAGTATATAAACCCCCAAAGACTTAAGTAAACCCATTGAATCTGAATTCCAAGGTGAATTCAGTCTGTGCACAGCAAAGAACAAGATCCTTGAAATAGGGCACAAGAGAAAGACCTTTGAAACAGAAGGCACTGCCACTATAATTACTTTAAGTGAGTGCTTCCTCAACTGGAGGCTTCTTGGTACACATTGTATACTAAGTCCCTAAGTAATAGTCCACTTCTCTAATTATCCAAAGGATAAGAGAGGGGTAGAAGTGAGAGTTATTATACAAATGGTGATTGGATGGTAGTAGTTGGTGAGGTAGCTGGTGAGGATGAGTTGGTGGATATCCCAGAGGAGGGATGGGATGAGATCACCAGTATAGGAGTAGACACCATGATACTCAATGCAGGGAGGCTGGGGATACCAGGAGGGAAGAAGGTGGGGAACCTGCTGTGGATGAGCAAGATGATGGATAACTTAGTAGCTGAGAAGTTGAGAGGGCCTTCTTTCTCTCGAACCATACTGGTCAAAAGGTCTAGGTAGAAATTGGATCCCTATGGTGCAGGGGAAGGGGGGTCATCAGTGCTCTGAGGTTGGGTGTGCCAGAAGTGGCAAGAGAAGAGGAGTCTAATGGTATCGAGTTGCCCCAATCTCAAGGCTACAGTTTTCAAGAATTCAAGAGTGTCATCATTTCATGGGCCAGACGGTGTAATGCAGACTCTGGGAGCTACTGGTAAGATCTCAAGGAGATGTGGAGTCTTATATCTGGTGACATGGGCAGCTTTATGGTGAGCATCTGATTCACTCACATGCTCTGGTGGACTGGGGGATGTAGGTCAGGCCCTTAGGCTTTCTTTCACTCAGAGGGGGACTCTCGCTGTATCCTCAAGATGTAGAGGTGTACCGGGTGATTTTGGAAGGGGCTCAGAGAATTTCAGAAGGTGCAGCTGATGATTGATCAAGGTGGATGAGATGATCTTGATGCATGTAGTGATGGCGACTAGTGATTGGTAGATGTAGGATAGTGTGATTCAAGATGGCTGTGACAATCGGGCCAGATGATTGACTGGGGATGGTGTGATGATCAGCAGGGAGATCAGCAGGGTGACTACTTCACTGCTTTGGGGAGAGAGGAGCTGGTAGGCTGAATGTATGCTACAGGGATACTCAAGGTGCTGGGGTCATGTCTAGTAGCCCTTTGGGGTAAGACCAGGTATAATAGTAGTGTCACTTGAGATGCTGCTGTCACAAACCAGACGGTGACTTCTAACTCAGAGTTGGGCAGAGAGAGCAGTGGTCAGATAGCAGATCTATTCATTAAGTATGTAGGCTGGCACTGGGCAGCCAAGATGGGGTGGAGTAACTCATGGTTGGGGATTTATCAGGCCTGCATGCCATTTAATTTCTCTATATTGTATATATTATTTATATGAGGGGGCTGGTTGTGGCCTAGGTGGGGCATTGTTATTGGTAGGGAGGGGGGGGTGGGAGCAGCTCAGGGCAGAGAGAACCAGGCCCCAGCCATCTTGGCTTTGTCAAGATTAGGTGTCAGGTAGCCCAAGGCTACTCTTTTCAGAGCCTGACCTCACTTACTTTCTTGTCAGGTAATCTGGGGGATGTTTTCCCACTGTTTGCTATGTAACTGTGTTCAGAATAAATGAGTGTAGAAAAAAAAAAAAAAAAGCTGAGGAGTTGGGAGAAGTGGACCTATATGTGATACTGGAGGAGCATTGGGCATAGATCCTATGAGGAGATGGGGTAGTGGAGGCACTGAAGGCAGAGATTCTTGCAATGGGTTGGGACTTCTTTTGCTCAAACTACTTAGAGTGAGCTAAGCCACACAGGTATCTTTTGGTGAAAGACAACACATTTTCAATTTTTATTTCAAACATACTGGTGTATATTATGCAGTGAGAGTCTACCTACAAGGTACAATAAGTTTCAAGGAAAACCATCAAGTTTTGGCAATATGGCTAGTCAAGATTCCTCTAGCTCTGAGTATCTGGAGAGGAGAAGGCCTGGTCTAGGTATTCCCAAGAGCTTTGCAGCTGCTGCAGAGGCTGGTGTAGCTGCAGGAGGGGCTGGTAGGCAGGGGAGGACTAGTGGAATTGAGGCCTAGTGCACAGTGGTTGGGAATAGAAGGGCTGCTGCTAGGCCCATGGGGGTGGGACAGGGGGGACATAGTGTTGACAGAGAGAGGGGTCAGGTGATGAGTCAGGTGATGGGTCAGATGGCTGGCAGGAGACAGGGGTCTAGTGGTGTGATGCTGAGGACTGGTTCTTCTGTGGCTGGATAGGTAGCTAGGGAGAGGACTACTGGTGGTGCAGCTGTGTCTGGTGGGATGACTATAGGTGTTTCAGAGACCAAGAGAAAGGTGATACTGGTAGCTGAGACAGGCGAGTTGGTAGTGAGGCCCTTCTTTCACAAATCAGTATCGACGTGGGTGATCTTGGCAAACTTCCTGGGATTGGCGATGTCAGCAAGAGAGGTTCTGAGACTGGTGGGGGAGGAAGTGGCTGAGGCAGAATCTCTGAAGTTCATCTCTTCGGCAGAGGCTGTGGAGATTAGATTTGTAGAGGAGGATGCAATGGTGAAGGCACTGGAGAAAGGGATGATGGTCAAGGGTGTCTGGATTGGGATGGTGAGGTGTCTGAGATGGGATCTATATGCTATTCAGCTGATAGTGGAAGGATTGCCAACTCTGGGCAGACAGGAGATCAAGGAGATGGTGGTAGAGGCTCTGGGTAGATATGGTGAGATAGTGGACTTTGGGTTCATGTTCTGGGAGTACACCAAGTTGAGAAATGGCAACTGTGAGGTGATGCTGTGACTGGAAGGCAAGGAGGTGACTGGGCTGGGCTGTAATTGGCCTGAAGGGATTAGAATTGGGGGGCAAGAGTATAAGATGTGGAGGAGGAAGAGAGCAGAACAGGAGGAGGAAGAGTTGGAAATTGCTCTGGAGGAGAGAGAGGCTGCCAAGGAGCTGTGAAAGAGGAAGTGGGAGGAGTATGCCAAGGATTGGGTCTGGATCCAGGCAGATGGTAAGCAGAAGAGATGGAGGAAAGAGAACTGGAAGCATCTGCAGGCAGCTCTTCAAGGGGTAGCAGTGGAAGAGGAGGCAAGAGTAGAGGCAGCCAAGAATCAGATGGAAGGAGTAGAGGCAGTGGAGGTGTCCTTCTCTCAGCTAGGTGGTGTAGAGAACTTGACACATGTGCTGGTGAGAGGAAAGTGGGCAAAAAAACTTGCCCATATAGGGCTATCTACTCAGAAAGATAGTGTCATCCTTGTGCAGGGGCCATGCTAATCTTCTCTGTATCATTCCAATTTTTTCAAGTGTCAGCAGTCCCGAAGGACTTGATGAGAGGATAGTGGGCAGATAGGGAGGAGGTTGATGAAGGAGGCTTTGAGGTTGATGTTGAAGTGGTGCTGGAGACTCAGGTGGAGGACACCCATATGGCTGGAGTGGTGAATGTTCATTGGGAGTGCCCAGAAGCTGGTGAGGTAATTCATTTGGGGAAAGTTGTGGAGGAGGATAAGTTGGTAGACGTGACTTCTGATATATCAGCAGATAGGGAGCAACTGCAAGAGCTGAGTAGGACCCCCAGGCCTTCAACTCCTGGGCTCCTAGTGATGACAGTGGAGAGCTGGTATTAGGCAGTGCTTGAGGAGCTGGCAGAGGAAGATATGTATCAAGGAAGTAGATGTGTTTCATAGATCTCAGGAGGCATGAAAAGGATTTCTCAATATAGTGATGCAGGGGCCTAAGCTGGTGATGGCAATGGTAGCTGCCCTTCTGGATGATGAAGGATATGATGTTGATGAGAGTAGAATGGCTGACATCAGAAAGGTGGCAACAGAAAGAGTGGACTTTTTCTACAGCAGTACAAATGGTGATTGAATCTGAAGGGAAATTTGCAAGGATCAGCAAGAGATTGTTAGAGGAAGGGCTGAGAAGGTGGTGGCAGTCCCAGCTGAGCTTTAAACAATTTCCTTAATGATGATAAACAATCTACATATTTTATTGATCAATGTCAATGGACTGCGGGATGGTGTTAAAAGACAGCAGCTTTTCAGATAGCTTAAAGTCAGAAGATGATGTTATGTTTCTTCAGGATGTTTGGGCTTATGGTGAGTCAGACTATGAGATGTGGAGTAAAGAATAGTATGGTGGAGCAGGTTGGAATAAGCAGGTGGGCATCTTGGTTGGTATAGACAAAGGTGAGCTGGTGGAGGTAGAGATCTATGGTGACAGACTGATCTGGGGAAGACTAAAAGGAGGGGCAGATGATGGTTTGACAGTTGGCTCAGTTTACCTCCCTGCAGTTAGTAGAGAGCAAAAGCAATGGGTTGAGAGATGGTAGGCATAGGATGGTCAGGAGGTAGTTGCTTTGGACATTCTGGGGGGGGAATTCAATATAGTGCATGATCGAACACTGGATAGGTCTGATGGTGGAGCAGAAGTCATAGTATCTACTGGACTTTCTCAATGGCTTCAGGTGGAGAGTGATATGGAGTTGGTAGATGGTATTCATCAATGACAGGTGGATAATTTGGGACCTTTCACCCAGTGGCATCTAGTTGGGACAATACTGGTTAGGATGTAAATAGATTGGGTGCTAGTGGTGGAGTGCTGGGGCAATGTACTGGACACTGCTGAGGTGCACTGGTGCCCTTGGTCTGATCACTGGGGAGTAGAGGTTTGTGGTAGATTCTAAGCAGCAGGTAGTGGTGGAGGGCACTGATACCTCAATGTGGCCTTACTCAAGAGGAAGAAAGAGAGAGACAATTTTGTGACAGTTATGAGACAGAAAGTTATACAATGGAGGAATAAAGGGCAGTTGATAGCAGAATGGTGGGGTAAATTCAAACATTTGGCTGGTGCTTACTGGTGTGATGTTGGAGAAGTAGCGGGAAAGAAACAGAAGGACAAGGAAAGGAGAGTAGAGAAGGGGTTGAGATGACAATTGAAGCTTTTGGAATGGGGGAACTTGTCTGGAGAGGTATGCCACCAGTTAGCATTAGAGGTGGCAGAGCTGTAGGCAGATTTAAGAGTGTCTGAGACCAGGGTAGTAGATGGCCTACTGGCTAGGCTGCGAACTAGATGGTTGGAAGAAGGAGAGAGGCTGATGAGATATCTGTCTGGTGTCTTGAAGGCCAGGAGAGTACAACATAGTTGGGTCTCAGTATTGTACAAAGATGGAGTAGAGGTCTCTGGGATTGCAGACATGTTAGGGGAGGTATCCAGCCAATGGCAAGCTCTTTGGCAGGATGGCAGAGAGCATGCTGAGGGTACTGGGCTTAGGGAGGATAACAATAATATGGTGACCAATTGGCCAGTAACAGTGATATCTGAGATAGGGGAGACAGTCATGGGAGAGGTGTCTCTTGATGAAGTATTGGAAGTACTGAGGAAGACATAGACATGTTCAACTTCTGGGGAGGATGGGTTGCCCTGGGAATTCTGGAAGGAGTTCAAGACTGAGTTTGGGGACTGGTTGGTGGAGATGGCCAATGCTGTTCTGAAGGAGGGTAGCTGGATTGGCAATGGTTCCTTGGGGCTAGTTTCTCTTCTATATAAGGAAAAGGGAGATCAATGAGTGTGGCATAATTGGTGACCAATCATGCTGCTGAATGTAGATAGAAAGTTGGTGTCAAAGATTCTAGCAGGGAGGATGCAGCAGTATATTGGTGTGCTAGTTGGGGAAGAGCAGCAAGACTTTGTCAAGGGGAGGCAGATCAGAGATAGTACTGCCTGGGTGCAGAATGTCTTAGAGAGCTGTAGGAGCCAGCAGGTAGATGGCCAGATGGTCTTTTGGGATCAAGAGAAGGCCTATGATAGAGTGCAGTAGAGTTATCTGGAGGCTGTTCTGAGGAGGGCAGGGTTTGGTGTAGTAGAGGTAGAACAACTGATGGGCTTGGTATGGGGATACTGAGCAGTAGTAATGATGAATGGATAGTGTGGACCAGAGTTTGCCTTGGGGCAAGGGGTACCACAGAGGGATCCTCTCTCCCCCCTTCTTTATGTACTTTCTCTAGAGCCTTTACTAGTGTGGCTGAAGGGGTGGCTCTCTGGACTGTGGATGGGAGATATGGTCTGGAAGTTGGATGCCTTTACAGATGACATGATGGTAGGGTTGGGTAGTCAGGAGGATGTAGAAGCCCTATAAGAGGGAGTTGGATAGTATGAGAGGCTGGCAGGGACAAAGTTGAATTGGGGCAAGTGTGAGACAATGGAACTTGGTGCTGGCATGGGAGGACATAGACAATTTGGACAATTGGTAGCCATGGGGAGTGCTGTTTGGTATCTGGGTATCTGGTTCTCAGTATATGGAACAGTCCTGCTAAGGGAGTGGTGGTGTGGATTGATTCAGTAGCTGGAAGGTGTACTAACAGATTGGTCAGGGAGAAGCTTCTCCTTGGTTGGCAGGATAGTGGTCTTCAATGTGTATTGGCTACCCAAACTGTAGTATTTGGATTATCATCTGGATTTTCCAGGGTAGGTGGTGCAGCAGCTGAAGAAGATTGTGGAAGAGTGGTTATGATATGGGAGGTATCTGCAGATTAGATGGGAGACTTTGGTGATGAGGACTTCTGATGGAGGCCTGGGGCTGGTGGATTTCAGGCGCTGACTAAAGGTACTTTGAGGTTGGTGGGGGTGCTGAATGTTAGAACTAGGTGAGGAAGGTTGGGGCAGGCTGGCCATGGACAATTGGGAGGTCCAGTTCTGCTCTTGTAGTGAGGTTTGGAAGGATATATGGGGCTTGCTTCAGATTGGAAGTATAGGTAGACTGTGGTTTAAGGGGTTCTGGTGGGGTATTGTAGAGGCCTGGCTGGCTATGGAGTTGGTAGGCCCAGAGATAGAGGTGGGTGAGAACCCTGAGCAGAGATGGTGGTGATTGGGGGACCTTCACGTTAGTGGCCACAGTCTGAAGGAGTACTCTCTGATTGAGGCAATGGAGTGGATCAGGTCTGGCCCCTGGAGAGATGGCCACCTGGTTGGCAGAGAGCTGGTATTGGTGAAGACTAGGAGTGGGTTTGAATTTAAAATTGGGGAGCATTGGTATGCAAGATGGTACCACCTAAGTACTGGGTGGTTTGGTGGTGATTCTTGAGGCATAATGTGATGCTGAGCTATTGGACAGGCTGGATGGAGGTAGATGGCTGTCAAAACTGTGAGTGGTGTAATGAGGTGGATTGAGGGGTGGTTCAGATACTGGAACATATTCTAGGGGCCTGCCCAGGTGTGGAAGGGTTTTGGCAGAGTTTGGAAGACTACTGGGGCTCAGAGAGGTGAAGGGCAGAGGATCTAACCAGTCTGGTGTTCAAGCACCAGCTGGTAGGGGAAATTGGCGATATATGGGGGGGCCTAGGTCAAGTTTTGGGGGTCTGGGTCTTGATGGTGGTGCATTGGCAGTAGATTTTTGAACAGGATCCATGGATGGGGATTGGAGAGATGGTGGAGTGGTGGAGGTGGCTTCTCCAGGAAGTGGTTCAGGGGTGGTAGTATCAGGGGAAGTAACATCAACCAGGGGCCTTAAAGAAGGTGCAGGATATTATACAGTAGAGTCAAGGGTACCTAGTATTAGGTGAGCATGGGGTAAGATAGAAGGAAGGAGTTGGCTGAAAGACTCTACTTATGTTTATTATATGATATTAGTAGTGGTTTGTGGTTCATTGTTATTGTATTAGATAGTTTGTAATAAAGGAGTCCAAGTGACTATAAAAAAATAAAAAATAAAAAATAAAAAAAAAAAGAGATTCTTGCAATTTTCCTAGAGGAGGAGGGATATGAGGTTGATAAGGCAAGAGAGGCTGGACTGTCAGAGCCCTTTCTCTGGTACAATTCACATTACACAAACTTCAGGCAATAGTTTTTTGACACAAAGTAGAGGAAAGATACTATAAACATGTCTACGAGCAAGAGTTCTGATGGGTGTGCTGGGTCGGGTGGACCTGGGGCCTTTGGCTGGCAGCAGGTTGGGAGGGGTTATGGCCTGGGGATGGGGGCCTTTGGAGGATTGAAGGGCGGTGAGGGTGCTGGAGGAGGGCCGGTGTCAGGTGGGAATGGAGGAGGGACTGGCCCTATGAGCTTTGCTGATAAGGTAAAGGGGGGTGGATGGCCGACTGGAACCAGGGCTGGTGATGCTGTGGGGAAGGGCAAGGCGAGCCTTGGAAGGGGGGGAGGTCCCCAGCATGGGGGTGTGAGTGTAGAGTCTGGGGGGG
>RBNI01004386.1:0-14151 GCA_003990745.1 Jimgerdemannia flammicorona | reverse complement strand
CTCCTATTTTTGTGCATCAACTAAATATTTGAATAACTTGCTATTACAGTCGTGGCTTTTCAACTTTTTTGATATCACGGCATTTGCGTTTCCGGTGGCCGCTGCGATCGAATTCATCCGCAATGACGATGCAAAATCAATCGCACCGCTCGAAGCATTTGGGATTCTGGCGCTTTCTTGGCGATTTTTGTTGCATCTACGGTGAGCAATCAACACTCTTTGGTATATGATTCCCACGTACATACCCAACTCAATTCTCAGTATTTGAATATCTCTATTAGTATATTCGAAGGTTTTGGAATGCTTGTGGCTGTTCTAGTTCACATCACAAAGAAGATGAGAGAAATCTTCGCCGTATTGCTGGTGCTAATTCTTGGTACCGGGTTTGGATTATACCTGCTCCTCCGGTCAAACGAAATAGCCCAACCACCAACTACGTTTACGGGGTACCTCAACGGAACTACAAGTGGAAACATTACTCTTTCTCAGGATGGAAACAATTACTTTAGTACACCAGACTACGCAATGCGCTCGGTATTCTTGTTCCTGACAGGTAAGCATGTGTATGACAATCGTGAGGACCCATTTATCCTGCCTCTATTCTAAACAGACTATTATTATTGTTAGGTGACTGGTCATCAACTTCGTATTGGGATACAAACCGCTATGTTGACGTTTTCAAAATCCTGTTTTCGTTCACAACTGCCATACGTGAGTACATTTTTCCGCACTGAATTAAGTTTATGTATTGTGAGCCAATAGCGACAAATTCTCACCAATTCGTTTCCGCAAACAGTGTTGCTCAATGTCTTGATTGCGCTGATGACGCAGATCGTTGACGACATGCAGGAAGGACGACATGAGGTCTGGCTCAGAACGAAGGCTGGAATCATTGCCGAGATCGAAGTCTATTGGCTATTTCCTTGGGAGCGCTTTAATCAAAACTGGTTCCCGGATCTGATCTTTTATGAAGCAAGCGCAGATCTTGTTGAACAACAGGAGGCGGAGTTGATCAAGGAGGAGGAGAAGTTGAAAAATGCGGAAGAGAGTTCTGTTCAGAAAATCGACAGAATGACCAACGAAATTACGACCCTCAAGAAAGACATGGGAGAAATGGTGGCTCTTCTGAAAAACGTCCTGCAACAGCAAGCGATTTCGGTGGTCACAGGGGCCGACAGTTCAAGTAGCATAGCAGTAGGGTCCTAGATGGCGGAGAAATTTACATATTGTTGATGGGCGATTTTATTGTCTTTGTTTATGTATTATTAGCTGTATCCTTAGTTCACTTATGTATATTTTGTCGTAAAAGGTGCGTAGAAAATTTGCGGGAGTGAAGCGATGACCTCTCTCTACCACTACCATTACTGGACGAAACCCGCTCCTTGCGAATCCCAATCTGTGTTTTGTGTTGAGCAAGCACGTTCTTATTTGCATCGGATCGATGTAATGATTCGGTGCGGTCTTCTGGATTCCGATTGACCCTCAACCTTTCGAAATATGGTGTCTGGATTATTCGGACGCAATCGTTTTACGTTTCCTTGGTCACGGAGTAATTTCTGCCCTAGAAATTGACTGACTTTATTCACCAAAAAAACATGTATATTTATACAAGATAATATCGAAGCATTCGCACTGGATTGCGTGCTAAGGGTCGCGAATTCTCGGATTATCTGAAACTCTTTGCAGATTGCGTAAAGGCACGGGCTTACAGACCAGATTACGTGAGGTCTCTGCGTCGAGGATCTTGCGGACTTCTATCTGACGTGGCTGGTGACCTCGGAATTAGTGTGTATATACGTTAGATTATTCAATGCCGAATCCAGTGCTTTATTAGCAATCCCCCCTCCATCTCATGTATTCGGACAACGATGATGGAATAGCTCTGGGTGCTTGTTTGGGGTTTTTTTTTTTTTTTTTTTTTTTTTTTTTGGCCTCAACTTCTCATTTCGATTGTTTTATCTTATTTCTTTTATCGGGTTGATCTTGGATGACAGGCGAGAGACGCCACCAGTCAGAACCCGCCACCAGCGCCACCAAGGCTCTTCGCGTTCACTCTTTGGGTTCTACACAATTGATAAGCTCGGAAGCGTGGGCCAAGTTTGTACATGGTTGTCAAGCACACACTTTTTTTGTGAGATGGTTTATAGCTCATGGGTTGTATTACATATCTTTGGTGGTCCAGCGACAGCGTAAACCCAGCAAATTATTATCACTTGACGGGATACCTGATTTGGTCTGTGAAGAAAAAAAAAAAAAATACTTTCAAGCTCGCCAAATACTTATGTCTGAACCCGGGACGAGCGTTACGAAAGGAAGGGGGGGTCCGAGTAGTCCGAAAAAATAAGTGCCGCCTTCGCTTGGTGTCGCAGGGTAGACCACATTGATGTTGGGTGTATATACGGGCTTTTGTCCGGCGGGATATAGCACCCCTCCTCCTCCGAAAGGACAACCCGGAGAGACCTACCCTGCTGTGAATATTGTGACAAGCCAGGAGAAAAACATACTCCGAATTAGTCACTATAATTTAGCCATATACTTACCATATCAAGTGCACTAGGCAACCAGGACTGCCCTACGTGCCAACTTGTATAAATAACCTAGATAGCCAAATAAGGGCACAAAGTATTCCCAGCAGGTACACCATACTAGAATTTGAGATTCATGTTCCTAACAGGAACAGCTAAACATTACCAGAAATAGCAATCTATAGTTAGCTATATAGCAATCAGATAGTAACCAACTTATATAAAATATCTCAGAGATAAGAGTGAATAAACCTCAGTCTGAAAATCAAAAAGCAAAAGCTAATTATCTGGTATACTTAAGAGGAGAAACCTGCCAATGAGCTACTGCTAAGAAGTTGTGAGCTTCCTTTTCCACTCTGGTCCACTTTCTGATATAAAGTCTGAGAAATCTGCCTAAGTTTGAGTGAAGAACTTTACTACTATTTGAGTAATCTGCTACTTAAGGAAAAGCCACTATTTTCAAGAGAAGTTCACCTGTATTCTCAATACAAAGTCAGTCTATTAGATGCAACTTTGCAGTAAACTCATATTTATATAAATGAAGCTAGTCTTTGACATAACTTTGCCTAAGAATCCACTATCTGAGTTATCAAGTTATCCATTATCTAAGTTATCTGAACTATTCTTAAGAAGCCTATCAATTTAGAAGAATCTGTGCCAAAACTAAGTTATCTGCCAATCTACCACTTAATAAGAAATACTATTAAATTTATCATATTATACTAAGATTATTATGCCAGAAATTCATACTTTTGAAGATTATTACATTATATAGAGATCATTATACAGAAACTATATATTTTTGAAAATACAATTATTATACAGAAATCATATAAGAAAACCCACTCACTGAGACTATCATACAAATTATCACTATATCTAAGAACTATCTCAATAAGGAAATCTGTCTGAATTGATTACTGTATTCAGATTTGACTATTATATCACTAAATACTAATAAGAATATCAGAAACCATTGAACATTTTGTTGCTTTTTGACAAAGTAACTGGGGGCTCAAGCCAAACTATACAAATCTCTAATCTTGTAATTTACCTCTATTGAGCTAGATACATTATATTTGGGGGCTCAACTGAAAAGATTTTCTTTAAAATCTATGTGACTTTTTAGCTCACAAGAACCTATAGTCAAGTTGGATATATTTGATATAACACTAATCTCTACTACTATAGAAGAACTAGTATTTAGACAAGTTGAGAAGTAATTACCTCAAGACTTACCAACTATCCAGTATTGGAAGAATCTCAACCTGAAGCCAGTACAGTATAGAATTCTCAACCAGTATTAACCCAGAAGACTTGTCTCAATCAGATCAACTAGATAATACTAATAGCTCTATCAGAAACTTCAACAAGCTTGTATAAGAGTTAGAAGATCTCATTACATAATTTTTATTTCTCTCAGAAGCTTTGCCAATCTTCTCTATTAAACCATTACCAGGACTAGCAACCACTGAATTAGAAGGACTAGAAGTAGCCCCTTCAAGGATACCCAGACTCACTATATCTTGCTTGAGATCAATAATACTATCTTCAGAATACTCAAGTATTTTACACTCTAGTAATAACTCAGAAAGTAAATCAGAATTAGAATTGGAAAGTAAATCAGAATCAGAATTGAAATCAAAATCAAAATCAGAACCAGAAGACAGTAATAACAAAATGACTATCTCAATACTCACCTTTACAGAATACTCAGAAAAAAATCCAAGAGAATTCTTTTATGAAATTAAAGAAATTGCAGCTCTAAAGAATCTTTCTACTCAGAGAAAAGTTACTATCTACAAGATCCAACTCAGAGAACTAGTAAAGAAAATCTTTAATCAAATAGTAAGTGATATATATTTAGACTTTAGAATAATCATTTATACAGCACTATTCTGAAAAGTAGAATATGAGACCATGATCTACTAACTTATTAAAGAATATATAGAAAATAATATCTACTATAAGGCCCAAGAATTCATTATGAGAATGAAGATAAATCTTAGAGAATCACCTAGAGTATTCTTTATCAGAATCTAGAAAAGAATACATACAGCTGGGTTTAATATTACCAACTAAGACATTATAGGTCCAATGACTTTCATAAATAGAATTTCCCCAAATATTTCCCAGTATATCTATACTCTAGGTATCAGAAAGTCTGAATATAGCTCAAGGATTTTTTGATATCAGATAAGAAATCACCTGAAGTGATTATGACAAGAGAGATGATAAGGAAGATCTTTTGGTCAAAACCCTACAAGGACTCCTTTAAGAATATGGAAAAATAGAAGAAGAAAAGCCAGTCAAGAAGTAGAAGAAAGAGAGAAACAAAATCCAAGATCTCAACTCTAAGCTGATATAAGTATACAACCTCCAAGTTACTGTAATCACATATTACCCTTAGAGTAAATTTGGAAATTACATATAAGATTATAAAGCTAAGTCAACTCAAAGTTACAGAATATAAGATATATGAAAATGAAACCTTACCAATCAGAACTGAAAATATATACTGAATATACAGTATATCAAAATAAAGAACAACAAATCATAACTATAACTCTCAAATATACTTAGATATGACCACCAAAGTCTACAACTACATCTATACTGATATTTAGAATATCATTATCAACTGAGCTACAGTACCCCTATCCCTCATAAATATCCATAATTTAGCACCCCTCTATTTTGTAGAAATCTTATAGAATATCCTGAATATGCTTAGTAAGGCTCACTAAATTAGGCAAATCTCAAGCTACTATCAGATTAGTCACCTCCTAGAAGATATAATTAACTGTTACTATAATACAGATATTACTAAAATATCTCAATACCAGAAACTCATTGCTTATAAATACTGAGAACTCTTTTATAAGTATAGTACCTTTATTCCCTATCTCTAAGTTACTATTACTGAAATAGTTACCACTCTGATTTATGGCCAAATTGATGACATAGTGTAAGAACTCAACCAAAAATATATCAAGTATATTCAAACTACAGACAGATCCTTCTCACACATATTATACAAATACCCTAAGTTGGATATATCATAAAAGATATCTATAATATAATTTAGTTCAACAATAATAAAGTAGAAGACAATAATTCCTCTGATACTGATATGACTTCTAGCCAAGAATCTCTGCTAACTCTGATCACTCTGTCAATCTTAATAATGAACTTATAATAGTTTATAACTATTTATAAGATCTATTGAGATAATGACCACTGATATGAGTATTAATCTGTATTTATACCTAACTACTTCAACTATAATGAAGAGATCAGAGAAGATAACCTATATCTCCAGACTACTCTTAAGATAGAATCAACAACTCTATCTCTCAAGTATAAGCAAAATGAAGAACAGTCATCAACTTACTACAACTCTACAATATATAATACTATAATTTACTAAAGATATACTAATAGTGAATCTGATGAAAGCAAAGATGATATACCACTTCTATCCACCAACACTATACTCAGTATATGAGACAGATGATATTATCTTATAAAATAGTAACATAGTTCTAATATACTATTATATAAATGAATAAGAAGATATTATCCAAGAATTACTCTTCCTAGATGATTACGTTATTAGAGATAATATTATTGATAGTAATCTTATTAAAGAATATCCAGATAGTATCTAAACTTATAAATAGTTTAACAATTATTAGTATAGTTAGATTAGCTTTATATTATATAACAGTATACTGACTTAGTGGTTAGTTGATCTCTTAATATATCAGTTCATATTGTACTATATGACTATATTCTGATTCATTAAATACTAAAGTACTATATCTATATTTAGCATAGTCCAGATAACCTCCCATTAGTATAAATATCCTCACCCCCCAGATCTCAGAAATATAGATCTAAACAGATATGAACAGATAAGAACACTTCCCTATATAAATATTCCTTTATATACTACTCTTAGTATTAGTCAATAATAATATCATAAATAGCAAATAAACCTATTTAATAATCCACAAACTACTCTTAGGTAAACTCATACTATGTTATATCTAACTAGATTCTAAAATTTCCAAATTAGTTATTATCTACAATAATATACTAATTCAACTAAGCTGGTCTTAGTTTCTTAAACTTTCTAAAATAAGGAAAATCCTGAACACCTAGAACAAGTCTAAAAAAAAAGGAATTTGGTTGAAATATCAATCCAATCTTGAAATTAATAAGTATAAAGGATATACTCTATATAAAATTAATCTTAATTCTAAGAAAACAGTCTTTCAGAATATCTAGAATTTTCAAAAAAACTCTCTTAGAACTATGTAATAATACTCTAAGAAAGTATCCTCTTACAATTTAGTAGTAGTAGTTCACAATCCAATTCTGCTTCAAGATGCTTTCTTACTCAGCTATAATCTTCTATAGAAATTCCTACAAGTTGGTATAAAGCCCAACTATTGAACTAAAATTTATTCTGAACTATCTAACAATCTAGAGTAAATTAAATCTGATATATAAGGATAATTAGACCTCTATACTTACAATAAGTAGGACAAGCTTTATATATATAAAGAAGTACTCTAATTAAATCAACAAATAGATGAAACTCTATTCACTGAATTCTTTGCTCTATACTCTATAAGTTAAGATAAAGAAGGTCTTATAGAAGTCTTCTTTACTCTTCTCAATAAGAGTTTTATAAGCTTTATAAATCTGAGTGATCTAGAACAACTAGCAGCTATCTTCCTAGTCTTAGTTTCTCATGAAGCACAAGTCTCTATAGTCAAGTGGCTTAACTCTACTGACTATCACTATACTAGGACCAAGATTGCTCTATATTACTATTTTTAGAATTGTAAGACCTGTTATATTCTTAATGAAGAAGCTAAAGAAATCCTTCATCAATAACCAAACTCTGAGCCAGAAGCAGATTTAGCTAGAACTCTATCTGAACCCAAAGCTGAACTAGAACCAGCTTTTGATTTAAGCTCATCTGAAATCTGGTATATAATAGATATTATTTACTTTGATACTGAATAAACCCAGTTATACAAAGACCAAAGTAAAGAAAAGGAGGAGTATTTTTACTGAGTTTAATTCCAAATATACAACTGAAGATAACATATCTATCTCAGGACAAAATATATCTACAGAACAATAGATAGTTATCTATTAAGCCCTTATATCAGATCCACAACAGTTATTTCAGCAACTCATATAGACTTAAAGAATATCATCACACTCTACACCAGTACCTAAAGTCATACCAGTAACCTCATTATTAGTAGTATAACTACCTCCTATAAATAATATGACAAACTAACAAATCTTAAACCTTATAGCCCAAATAGCCATAATGGTAATAACTATTACTGTCTTAGCCAAATAGACCTGACTAACAAAAAGTCTGAGTCTATCTATCTTTAATAGTACTATACAAGAAGTTCAAAGCTTTATTAGTATAATAGATATCAATTTCAAAGCCAATAAATGGACTAATAAGTGAGTTGCTAACTACCTCCTAATAAATAATCAAGACTACACTATTGAACAACTCTTTACTACTACTATAGCTTATGTCCACTAAGTTGTTATATGTATTTTTCTGAGGACCTGCTGAAGAATAGTAGTGAATCCTTTTTGAAAAATCCCTCATATGGAACATCTGATCTATAGTTATTGTCCAAAATACAACAAATAATATTTCTGGATACAGAGACTACTCTGTGGCCTCTGGACTCAAACAACTCATGATTGCTTAATATTATAATAAAACTCTAATTGCCAAATCCCAAGTGAAACTCTATAACCTCAAATTTGATATATATAGTAAAGAGAAATTTGAAACTTTTTATACAAAACTTGAGTCACTTCTAAATACTATTGGTCTAGGATATATTACTAATGATAAAGTATGAAATAGTATAAGAGCAGACTATTTATTTGATATACTACCAGAATGGCTCATAAGAAAGATCTGAGAACAAGAATACTCAGTTGGTTATGATTACTAACAAAAGTACCTGGTCAGAATCCAGACTATAGTTAAGCAAATCCTAACAGCTGGACCAATTCTGCCTCAAAAACAATTTAATAATAAGGAAAAATCTTAAATCAAGAAAGAGAGATCTAAGTATGAAGTATCCTGAGCTCTCTCTACATCTACCTCTTGGATACCCCAAAACTCTGAATCTACCTAGCTGAGTATATTTAAGAAACTCACTGAAAGAGAAAGAAATAAACTCCAAAGAAGTAGAGCATACTTCTATTGCTGAAAGACAGGACACATGACTAGTGCTTGCTCTAACTGAAAACTCTGAATAATAATATAAGTAACTATTACCACTCTGTATTACTTTAACAATCTGACTATCAAGATATTAGACTTTATTAAGTTAAGGATAATAGCTATGGCCCCAACCAAAGAAAGCCAAAAAGTAGCTAGATATAATCTATATATAGCTAAAGAAGCTACAGTTTTTAACTGAGAAGTCAAGCAAATCTATATAGGAATTAGCATTCAAATTTCAGAAGGACATATTAAAAAGATATACTATTGTAGCAGTTTAATATTAAAAGAACTCTCAGTAAAAGAAGAAGTCATTAATGAAGATTATATAGGTAAAATCATTATTCTCATCCAAAACTATAGTTGGATACTATTCAAGATCCTTATCAGTTACTATATTATCCAGATCTTATTTGAGAAAATCAAATTAACTCTAACAGTTAAGGAAGTTTCTGAACTACTATCTACTATCTGAGGATCTAAAGAATTTAGCTCATCAAACAAGACCCTTGCTCAATCTACTATAAATAAAGAGAGATAATTCTATAGAAAAATTGAAGATAGATTTATACCAAGTGGCTGATATCTCTATAGTATTAGAATATATTTTTTCCAATTAATCAATGATTACTTTTCATATGTCAATAAGTTAGCTCAATAAAGAGTTAATAGAAGAAAATCTCTAATAACTAAAATTACCACTATTGGATCAGATACTATAAGCTTTTATCAATCAAGCTCCTGTTAAGATTATAATAGATAATAGTACCTCAGACAATTTCATTAATGAAGAAACAGCCAATAGACTTAAAGTTCTGATCTCTTCAGTATAACAAATCCAAGTAGTTACTACTACTGATAAAATCTTATATATCATTAGTAAGGAAGTTTGCAACCTATTCTTTATAATTAGTAACTACTATATATATATTACTCTTCAAATTGTACCACTTTCTGACAATAAGATCATTCTTAGAACATCATGGTTAAAATAAGAGAACTCTATAATTGATTGGATAAACAATTCTCTGACTATTAAAAAAGGATACTACAATTTCAAACTACAAGGTAAAAGAGACCCACTCAGCTCTAGTGACTCAGACCCAAAGATCACTCACATCAATAAACTACAACTTAAGAAATTAGCAAAGAAGTATTCTCTCTTTGCTATCTCTATAAGGCCATCCAAAGGAAGATCTGAGAACCTTAAAGAAGACTTTTTCAAAATTGATAGTTATATCAGACCCTTACTTCAGAAATTTCGAGATATATTTCCAAAGAAACTTTCAAAAAATCTATCATCTAAATGAGCAGTTGACCATATAATCAAAACTATTCAGATGCCAAGTTAGCCTTCAAGTCAATCTACTACATATCTTCTAGAGAAATTGATATACTCAAAAAAGAGATCAATGAACTTCTAGTATATCACTATATGATATACTAGTCCTCTTTATCATCAAGAAAGAAGAAGATCTACAAATGTGTATTGATTATCAAGACCTCAATGAGCAGACTATCAAGAACTATTACTTACTCCAAATTGATGAAATATTCAATAGACTTACTAATCTACAGTTTATGAGCTCTTTTAATCTATAAAATGGCTATTGGTAAATTACCATAAAAGAAGAAGATATCTAAAAAACTATCTTTCAAACTTGCTACAGATATTTTGAGTTCTTAGTTATTCCTTTGACTTAACTAAATTACTCTCTGTCAATATATAAATCTCTAAAAAACCAGACCCAAACAAAGTCCAATAATATCTTAAAAGAATCCAATATTTTCAGATCTTCTACTATTAATAAGAATTAAAGGAGTACTATAAGATAGGATGTCTTATCTGTCAATAAGCTACTCTCAGTAGTACCAAGCAATGAGTCTGTCTTTTCATTTACAACTATATCTATGTTGTTACTAAAAGACTCTATGTTCTCTTCTATATCTGACTCCAAGTCCTCAACTATCTCCATAGAGTATCATCTGAGAACATTGCTAATTTGAGTGATAAATAATAGAGTAACATTATCTTGCAAATAGTTTAGTATACTGTTCTTCAGTTTGGTGAGTATTTAGATTTTAGTACTGAATCTAATGAGTAGGTTCAGACAAAGAAGGGAAGGATGTAATGAATCATTATATACTTATAAGCTACTGAAATTTCTATAGAATTTCCAACTAACAGTTATAGATACTGAATATAGTATAACTATATATAGATATATCTAGTGTACTATATTTAGTTATAGCTTTAAATTTGTATAAATACTCTCTATACTGAGTGTATTGTAACCTCAGCTCTACTTTCCCTAAATACAAGAATAAAGCAGTATTCTTATTACAAAACCCTCAGACCTGACTTGTTAACAATTCTGAGCCTAATCAACTTAGGATATAAGTATGGCACTTTCACAAGAACCTGAAAGCAATACTTGGACTACACCACTGCAACAGGCAATTGGAACTCAGTGCTTTCTCACAAGGACTCAGAACTTAGAACCAATAGTCATCTTGATTATCTGCAATATATTAATTCTATCAGCATATAGTTATATTACAGATGTACTGCAGAAATAATGATTGGTGAGGGTGTATATATGTATTTATAGACAGGATACTTATGCCTTTTTTTTTTTTTTTAAAAAAAAAAAAACCCCCCTCAAATACAATACCAAATCTATTTGCAATCACTTGTTGTTCCCTCCATCTACCCCCACAACTCAATCCATCTCTCCTAAAAATACCTGTGGCGGTCCGAGGATATCTTCATCACCTCTACCACATATATCACCATATCTGTGCTCCCTTCAAAGTCTGTGCCCTCCTTCTTTCCTTGCCATCATCACCATTGCTGTCCACGGCGAAGTCGACACAGGCGCTCGATTCGATGTCAGACGATGCGTACATCAACGAGATGGTTATGAGGTAGCTCGAGGCCAGGGGGAGGGGTCACGAGGCCGCGGCGGCGGCAGTAGCAACAGCGGGCGCGAAGCAGGTGGGGGAGAAAAGGAAGTGGATGCGAGTGATCTAGAGAGGGAGTTGGAGCTCGTTGAAAGGATCAGGTCTGTGCAGGATTTGCAGGTGGGGGGGTTTTTTTTTTTGGAGGAAAGTGGAGAGGGGCAGGGTTGGTTGTAGTATAGATTGTGTTCAATACAATTGACATACTTGTTTATCACCTTCATCCTCTTTTAAAGGCCGTGACTTCAATCATAGGAAATACGTAGGCGAGCGCGACGTGAAGGACTATAATCATTTTCTCTCTAGACCTCAACGCGGTGACCTATTTATAGGATCAGGCAACACGAGGGTTCATCCAGTTGCTCTCTGAGAAGCATTTTATGCCCTTTTTTACTATTTTATTTGATTATTTTGTATGGCAAGCAACTACACTTAACGCCCTGTTGCCACCCTCCAATTGAAGTGCGACACCTTGGAAACAGTAATTGTGTCACGAAAGGTACTGCCGCATCCCTTCAAACTCCGAGACAGAGTAATAACTTCATCTCTATGAAACCCAGGCTTTCTATCGTACTCTCCTTGTTCGCGCGATGCTTGGTTATTGATGAAGGAAATTTGGTTGAAAAGGGTTGAATATTGTCAAGGTGAGAGCGATTTGAGTTAATATAAACGGAATGGCTAACGACGGCAAAGATAGGTTGATAAAGGTATTTAATCAGCCCTTCTTATAGCCGTGAAGTCTGTGAGGTGCACTACCTTGCACGAAAGGATAGCGTGAGTGCTGAAGATGGCTGTCAGCGTAGATAGCGTTGAGAAGCCATGATTAAGATACGTAAATGAACAGAGGGTTTTTATGGTAATGCTTCGAGCTGTCGCAAAGGAGGAAAGATTTGAAAGAGGACTATCGTTGTAAATTGAAGAGAGAGAGGGGGGAATCGAATTCCTGAAGGCCACCTCGCACTAGTTCCCTCTGCATGATGTGAAGGGTCGGTTGACGTATATAACTCAGTGAAGTCCATAGGGTTTAGCTGTGACTGTCAATTATGGCTTGACAGTTTGCTCTTTGCGGGGGTGAACAGCCTAGGCGGAATACTCTTTTTTTGGCATTAATAGTATAGCAACATTGGTATCCATATACTTGTATACAAATGTCCTAAAGGAAATGGCACTCCAAATGTTGTGACTCAGTTTTCTAGCGCATCCAACCAATATTTCGCACGTACGCGCTGAATAATCATCCCTGGTCAAAGTGGGGCAAATATGGTTTTTTTTTTTGTTTTGATTATAACTTTTTTTGAATTTATTAAAATAAAATAAAATAAAACAAAATAAGTAACTTCTATAAAAAAAAAAAAATCATAGAGAAAAAAAAGAATGCATGTTATTACTATAAACTAAGGTTATACATGTAAACGTAAGTTCCGAAGGACCAACCTTGGCAGCGCGCCGCGTGCGGCGTGCCGAGTGCATGCCAAGCCGAGGCAGCGGTCACACTGCTGATCACCTGGGCAACCACCTGGGCAACCACCTGGGCAACTCCCTATAAATGGCCACCTCGCCGATCAATTTCAGAAATTACAACACACTACCAAACATCTTTCATCCTTGCTTTACTCATGACTCAAACACAATCCGATAACAACGTCCTTGACGTACTTGTCGTCGGAGCCGGGCCGGTGGGCCTGCTCCTTGCGAACGAACTGCAGCTTTATGGGTGTAAGTTCCGCATCATTGATAAAAATGACGTTGGATCGATACACTCCAAGGCGATGGGATTCGTGGCGAGAACACTAGAGACCTTCGATAACAGGTAGCTAACAATACTCACGCATGATCTGTGATTCGTTTCTACGTCCCTAATCGTTGTTCATCATGGCCTAACGTCATGGCTTCCGCTTGCAACTGCCAGAAACCTCATGGAACCCTTCCTCGCTCGAGGCAGCATCCCCAAACGGGCCGCCATGTACAACGGCACAAAGAAGATTGCCGAATTCACGGCCTTTGGCGCCGATTCGCCGTTCCCCTATATCCTCTTCGTCTCGCAGAAGTACACGGAACAATTCCTAGAGGAATCCTTGCGTAAGGCTTCTGGGAGCGACGTGACGATTGTCGAGCGCAGCACAACCTTGGTCAAATACACCGAGGACGAGCTCGAGGACGTGATCGTCGCCACGGTGACGCGTATGACTGCAGACGGTGACCTGGAGGAGGAGATTGTGAAGGCCAAATATATCGTGGGGTGCGACGGAGTACATTCGGCGGTGAGGAAGGGCAGGTCGGATTGGACCTTTGAAGGTATGGTGCTTCTCCGTTCTTTGCATGTACGCCAGCTTTGAAATTATACTATTGTGAGGTTTTTTTTTTTTTTTTTTTTTT
>RBNI01004385.1:0-14153 GCA_003990745.1 Jimgerdemannia flammicorona | reverse complement strand
AAACCCCCAGAAATTTACCACGTCAAATTCGCATGGTCGCCGAATTTGGATTCGGACTGCGTCTCATACACGCCGCGTGCGTTGCGGGTTTACAAATTGTAATGCATCCATTTATTACGTAAAGCAAACACGATAGGGTCTTTGCTATAACCCTGTCTTGAAAGAAGAATAAATCTTTTAGAGCGCGGAGAAAAGGAAAAGGTCTGTCGTCCTACTCGTATCATATGATGTTCGAGAATGCGGCTGTTACAGCGCAAGGGCGCGCTGTTGATAAACTGGTTCTTGGCGCAGTAAGTGTAATAGCCGGCAATTCGTCATAATAAGGCAAAAACATGGGTATTTTGATTCTCAACGTAATGCTTCCTCTCGCCTTTTCGACACAAATAGAAACGTGCAAGGCAGCATGCTCTATTCAGCAAGAGAAGAGTCTACATAAAAGAGCTTAACATTTTTTGGGGCTTGATAATTCGTTTGTCAACTTTAATCCCCATTTTTTATAAAACAATTTGGTTAAACTATAACCATCAAACTAATTATATTGACTCTTTTTTTTTTTTTTCGAGCAACATTTCATTTCGTGTCTGAGAAAGGTCCTCGTATACTTCCCAGTTCCGTCATGGATTACACTGTGGCAAGTTACAACTGGCCCATCACCAGCTAGGTCACGTTACATACACTTCAGATCGGTACGGTAGGAAAACAGATCCTATGACCCCAGGCCCAAACCCCACTTGGTAACACCATTCGCCTCCAGAGGCATAACGGTTACCACTCCCATTAGTCACGCATGGCGGATATCCGGAACGCCACTCAATGGCTGAAAGACGAACTAGACTCGTACTACCAAATACCTTTTCATGTTGTGCTATGAGAGCCCGAAAATTCTTGCTCTCGTATTCGACGCCGAAATGGTATCTTTGGCCAATAACTCAGATGGTAACCCAGCAGACCATGTCTCGATATATTGTGTTCGCCGGTTGCGTAGTTTGTGGTAATCAAGGGGATGGAACCTTCCTCCACCTTTATGATTGGAGCCCATCCATGTCAGCAAAAAAAAAAACGACAAGGACCTTGTAAAAGCCCGTTTAATAAAGCTCGCATTTACTAACGATAGATCCTGACTACCAACGATCATATCCAGCTATTCTCCTGGTTCATTTCCGGTGCCATATTAGCTCCCGGTGACATATAATGATGTTTATTGAAAACGGTTGTAAGCATTGATGACAGTAAAGAAGAAGAAGAAAAACAGCGATAGTTACTCCGCTCATATCAAGCATATTGTTTTGGATCATATAAGTTATGGTGGTGCTATGATCGACTTCATATCACCTCAAATCTGCAATAAGGTTGAAACTCAACTACCTGCGCGCGTCGGTCGACAAGCGAGGTGTCAGGAAGAAGGGGAAGCATGATTTACGTTTGGGCATATGTCGTCTATATGTAAAAGAGTGGAAGGGGATTCTGTTCGCATTACGCATGACTCCGCATCGCCGGCTTCGTTCCATACGTGAACTGTATTTTCCAAAGGCCCATGTTCTCCGAAATCTCCGCCATTGCTTTGTCTACCATTGTGTCGTACTCGGTATCTCCTAGCCCAAGCGCCATCGTCGTCTGTGGTTTCATCGATTTGAACACTGCCAACAAGTTCTCCGCTGCCGCCAACGCAATCTCATTCTGGCCCCAACCGACCAACATCGTCTTATGATCTTGCACAACGTCCACCAAACCCCTCGCCTCGAGTTCCCTTCCGAACGTCGCAACAATCTCCGGCTCAATGTTCCGCATCCGCAAAAGGGATCGAATCTTACCGGCGAATTCGGCGAGTGCCGGTCCGCCGCCGCCTATAGACACATCCACGTCTACCAGTTCAATATACCCTCCAGGCTTCGTCACCCGCACCAGCTCGTCCCAAATTCTCGTCCACTCGTGTTTCCGGAAGCATGCTACCTGCAGCCTTTGGAACACGTAGTCGAAGCAACCGTCCGGGAACGGTAATCCTGCGTGCGTGTCCGCGAGCTCAAACCGCAAATTTGCGGGGGCTCTCTCCGCAGCGTCCCGAAATACGGAGATGATATCCGTGCCCGTAAACTGGCTCCGAGGATACTTCCGGGCCATATCCATTGCCCAAACCCCGGTACCACACCCGGTTTCCAAAACTTTGATCCCTTGCTCGAGTCGGTTTCCCACTGGAGCCACATAATGTCCGCCGAGAGTGAAGACGATGAGGTGGTGCTGCAGATCGAGTCGGGCTTGCTCCGCAGTGTCGTTGGGAAATATGTAAGCAGGGTTGCCGTTAACGTCAAACCCACGGCCATCGATCCATTTGAGGTGATCGGAGGGGAGGAGAACCGACGGCGGAGGAGTCTCGTTGGCATGGTTGAAGTTTACCGTGCGTGTCATGATGTTAGGTTATCTTTTACACGGGGAGGGAGGATTGAGTGGAATGATGGTGGAGAGAATTGGGTGGGATGGGAGTTGGGTTGAATGGATCCGGGGTTGGGTGGTGGAGGGTGAGGGTGGGGAGAGGGGTTCGCGTAGAGTTGGGTTCTGCGTATCTTCTTATGTGGAGTTGGGACCAGCATTACACCAAGTCACAGAAAAACCACACCATCACTAACAAGGTTCAGAGAGCACCCGGTGTGACCAATGCTAAAAGAATATGCTCTACAGATGCGACCGTGTTCGGATTAGAAATACTAACAAATAGGAAAAAATAAAGTAAATCGAATCCTTCCAAGAAAGGAGAGATGCCATAATATGCGAGCTAACTGCGAAATGGCATGTTTGGTTACAAAAAGACAATGGCACCGATTCTACGCCATTTTAAATGGGGCCAAGCTGGAGCTCACAGAGATCGACATATTGTACATCTTTTTATTCGTCAACTTGTGTTCCATCAGACCTGTTCGTACCGTTAAAGTTAGTATGACAATTTTCTAGATGCATGCAAACGATTTCGTGACCATAGCGTGAATACGTCATCCTATATAGTCCGCCTCGCTGATTTCAAAAAAGAAAGATGAGCAGCATGCATACTTGATATATTGCTATCGTTCTACTGACAATGGTGCGACTTTCTAAGATGAAAATACCTGTTTACATTATCGACCATTTCGCCCTTTGCTCCTATCTATCGAAAGTGGCAATAATCTGCCCCACTTATCCTCTTACCTTCCAAACGGTATTTGTAATTAGCGAAGTCGGAATCGTTTTGGGTGTATTCCGTGAGTTCAATGCCTATGAGCAACATCTATGTATATACCATTCACCATAATTGTCGGTTTTGGAGCTCAGTTTCCGCTTCTCCAACTTCTTGACCCTAGTTTTATTTTATTTATTTTAACCGATAAGCAGTCGCACCATTACCCAATCTGCCCATATGACATAGCACAACATTCCATGTATACGTGGATGGTTTCGCGATCGTATTATCAGAGGTGGGCAAGACAATACGTTGCACGAACGCTTCAAATCGCTTCATTTGTTGCTGTTCTCCATGTAAAATCCAATATTGCCAACGGACGCTAAGATACTGACGAGTGTCAAACAGACCATGCTGTTTCTTCCGTTGCACTATCTCCAAAATCCATCGGAAAATTTTTAGGAATTACATGATATAACACATTGTTTTTTCTCACGAACCAGGTATTTCCCTGCAGCTTTTACGATGGTGGGCATGCCGAAAACATGAATTACGGTTGTGAGCGCAACTAAACTAATTATGTCGTTTCGGCGGTGCTCGGAAACACTAGTACGCCCGTACTCTTCACATGACAGTGAACGAAAACCAATTCCTTAATGTTTGGGGTAAATCTTCACTGCCTTAGATCATTAATAATGCTAATGAAAAAATAAACTGTGGTCAAATGACGGACGTGTTTTTATTTTATTTTAAACGATTTGTTACACTGACCGGTCATGATGGAGAAGGAAGTGGTACCACTACCGCCTACATGCCGATTTTCTGTTGCATCGCTAACTTGCTTGCTTCATCAAGGTAATCTTGTGTGATGGGCCAATAACTTGTGTACCCCAACATTCGTTAAATTATGATACATTGGTGACTTTAAGCCGGACAATTTTTAAAACAGATCGTGTCGCTGACTTTTTTTTTTTTTTTTTTTTTTTCCAAGTAGTACAGATTATTTTGGCTGTTTTTCGGGGATTCAGACTGGTTGCCATAAACTCGAAGGCGTATAGAGAACTTCCGATCAGTACAAAATTCTGCAGTTAAACAGAGACGGCTAGCATCTACAGCATTTTATTTAGAACTAGTAGGCAAAAGGTAATATCTCTCACGAAGTCCCTCTGGCGCCGATGTTGTTCTAATGGAACTTGTGCATCACAGAAACCAGTGTTATTTTCCTGAATTTCACGGAACGCCTTATTACTGCTGTTGTCGAGGTGGCGCCACTATTCACAGCCCACTCATCCCGACGTTCCTTTCTACACCGTTCCTTATCGACTTGGATCCCATTTCACAATGATAATCATAGACCGTCGTGAATGTCTCCATTGGATGCCTCAACCGTCGGAAGGTCATTCTCTGGGCGCAGAACACGCATTTACGTGCCCGCCGAATATCTCCGCTCTAGCAATGCCCTTGTCATGAGCGTTTTTACTGAACAGCGATTATCAAGCATCACTTCCATCAATATCACATTCACAACACATAGGAAATATTCAAAAAGAAAAGGTGTCAAAAAGAAAAGGTGTCAAAAAGAAAAGGTGTCAAAAATCATCACGAATATCGCGCAAGAATATATTACCAAACCAGCATGACGAAATGCAACATTTTTGAGTTGTAACGCTTGTGCTCGACAATGGCGACGAGCAATCAATGCTCGCTCAATCATTTATCCTTCGAACCGACCTCCGTGGCAACGCAAGGGAGCGGCGGAACCGTAAAGCACAGTATAACCACTTCAGCCGTTCCCTATGCCATCTTTGGCAGTTCGGCTATCGGGCTGAGTTCTCGCAAATGAACGGGAAACGAGTTTGGCATAGACGATAACGATGTCTCTCCTTTAGTCATCGTTATTCCTCATCATTAATTTATTAGACACTCACCCGAAGAAACGAGAGCATCAAGCGAAGGAGCCAACGTAGATGACGAAACGGAGATGCTGGAGAGATAATTTATGCCATATTTGGGTTTCAGATTGCTGCAAATCACATTTAGGCCGATATGAAAATCAATTGCAGCGAGATATTGAAGAAATTCAGACAATGAATTGTGGGCGACACCTCTTTGCCGAATTACACACTCTATAGCTTAGTATCAAAAATCAAGACTCGACAGTTTTCGTATACGTATTCAAGGTAACTGTGGTCCCATACGAACATAGTTAAAGGAGTCGGCGCAAAAATTGACAAGGCGCTGAAGTGGACAAGATGGAGGCAAGTCATGCTAACAAACCTCCTCAGATCCTTCAAGAATTTTAATTAATCTTGAAGAATTACTTTATTTAATCCTTAAATATAATTTGGAGTAATTGAAGAGTGCTGAATAACTTAAGGATGCTTGGAAGCATGACTTGCCTCCACCTTGCTTCTCGAATGCTCCTTAAGATTCACTTCGGCAGATTGTCAATTTTTACGCCGATTCCATTAAGTAGGGAGGTGAGCGACCCATCGGAGGTTTTTTAACGTCATAGACAATATTTATTCAATGAGGTTGACTGCATGTTAGAGAATTAATTAATGTGGATTCGTTTAAACTTTTGGATATTTACTTGATATAGAAATAAACAGCCTCTATTATATCCAGCTTTAAATGGAAGACTGAAATGTCATCATTATCACCATGACTGTGACATCATTCTCAATTAACCGCACCAATAAGTATATTTATTTTTGATCTAAACTATACTAGATATGATGCTAAATAATATAACTGAGATATTTTATAAGAAGATATTTTTTAATGTTTATAATATGTAATTAAAAAAATAACTACAAAAGCTTCACACAACTCATCAGACATATTTCGAAACATATAACTATTATATACCTTTCTATATCATCATCTTCTCTAATGCTCAAAAGTTCTTGTTCTGGAAGGAGCCACATTGAATTTGAAGCTGGCCACGCATAAGTTTGTTTCTGGAAATTGTACTCCACGCGAGTTCTTATTTTGACATGCTGTGTCCAAAAGACGCGGAGACGTCAAGGTTGAATAAAGTATGTGCATGCATTCGCCGCAAACAGTTCGGTCGGTCGTGAGGTTCTTTCCCTGCTGAGAACAGCTGGACGATTACAGTAATCAGAATGAAGTATTAGCTTCTTAGTAGGTGAGATCTCATCTCCCAATATTGCGTCGTGGAATTCTTAGAATTCCGGCATAAATTATCCAAGCTCAACTTCCACGAGCTCGTCTCTGCACCTAAGGTAAATAAACTCACGCCAGCCACGATTTATCACTGTCGTCGATGAATTTCACATTCCACCCAACGACTCAAGCATGATAGTAGACCTCATCCTCTTTTGTTCGCGCCGTGACGTCAAACGCCAACGGGACCACGGACGACGTGGCGGACACTCAAGATTTCGGACAGTCGATTCTCTGGGAGCATCTTCCTCAGGTTATAAAGCGGAGGATCGGGTATAGTCCATGAGATGAGATGGTTCATTTAAATTAATAGATGGCGGGACTTCATCGTCCTTTTTAAGGTTCTCTCCGCCCTACATAATAATGCGAACCAGTCGCAGTTAAGATGCCGAAGAAATTATTTATTGGCAAGACACAAGAGCGCGATAATGTTTACGTGGGGGACACTATCATAATGCCAACGATACATACGAATCGCTCGTGGAAACAAATCGAATTTACGTCATCTTACGCGAAGTTCAGGGCATTTCGTTTTAGGTCGCCTTTCGCTATTTCGGGCGAATGGACGGATTATTCTTCCACCCACCGCGTTTGGCACTTACGTTTTTATATTTATATATATATATGGTGGGGATATGAGGCTATTTCGCGGTGTTGTTTGGGGCTGGGGGGGTCTTGGCAGTGGCCTATTTGGGAGGATCACTTACCGCAGCTCTATCAAGCGAATCTTAGTGTTTGGTAGCGTGCTTGCTGAGGGTCCCAATAGAAAGTAATCGTTTCCATAACATGGCGTTTTGGTACTAATGCACGAGGAGGCGGGACCTGCTCCAGCTTTTCAACAAAAAAAGTGCCAAAGAGGGCGAAAGGGCACGGGCGAAGGGCACGCTGAATCGGAGTTCAATTTGTCCAGGCGACGACAAATAAGGTCAACCTGCCAAGCCGTTCTAGTCCCGCATTTCGTCACTGAGCAACCGCTCTCTTTTGCGCCTGATCTATCACTGACACAAAGCCGAATCCCCCCCTCCCCCCCAAAACCTTTACTTCATTCACTCCGCAACCTCAAACTCCTCCTTCATCGCATACGGGATCTCGGCCAGAAAATATACCATATACATACAAACTCCTCCATTATTGCTTCTCGCTAAAGCCCTTGCCTCACAACAAATCCAACCATGAAGCCCAGAATCACCACCATCTTCCTTCCCATCATCGCCGCCCTCGTCCTCGCCGCGTTCACCTCCGCCGAGCAGATTTGCTACGACCACCCGAACCCGATGAACCCGCTCCAGCGCGAAAAGGTTCCCTGCGAGCTCGTCCCAGCAGATACCGTATCGCGCCGCGACTACAACCACCGCGTCCACAACCGCCGCGACCAGCTCTCTTACAACGGCTCCGACTCCTTCCAGATTACCTTTACGTGCAGGGCCAACGCTACTGTGTGCGCCAAGGCGAAGAATGCGTTCCAACAGGCCGGCACGATTATTACCGGGGTTTTGAAGCTCAGCGTTCCTATCATTGTCAACGCGACGTTTTACAGTTTCTGTAAGGAGTCCAACGATTGTGGAACAGCTAATTTTATTACTCTAGGTAGGTATGGGTGGAGTTTCTTTTTTGCTGAGAAGGTCAATTTAGTGGGGTTCTGGCTGTGGACATCTTCCTTTGTCCCTCTACACCTATTGTTGTACCTTCCGAGAATACCATCTTGATGTCCCACACAAAATTCTCATTCCAGGTGGCTCATACCCCGCGCGCACGATGGTGATACTGGACGACGACGGCCTCAACCGGTATTACCCGCAGGCACTCGTCAAGCAGTTGAACCTCAAGAGCCACCCAACGTACGGTCCCTACGACATCACCAGCGTGTTCAACGCCGACGCGCCCTTCTTCTTCGAGGTTAGTATATATGTTGCGGTGTCAGATTTGTTCGTTTTGATTGTGTGGCCGTCTTTGGACTTCTTGATGTTCGGCCAGTGCTGATCGTGCATATTAACCCCACCACACAGGAGGATGGAACGATCACGGCTGTGCAATCCGACTTCCTCTTCGTCATCCTGCATGAATTCATGCACGGGCTGGGCTTTTACTCAAACTGGAACGACTACATCAACCAGGTCCCGCAGGCACTCACGCCGGACGTCACCCCGTTAGACACCAGGGACCCGTCCCAATTCATCGACCTCCTCGCCTCTGTCACTTTTTCGGGCTTCTATGAATCAGTTTTCGACCGTTATATGGTCCTCCTCCCCTCCCTCACTCCGACTACCCAGCTTACTCGTACCCTCAATGGCTTCGCCGGCGGTATTGGAGCAAAGTTCTCCGGCTACGATACATTCTTTACCCAGTTCATCGCATCCCCGCAATACCAAACCGCCGTCAGCATGTTCAAAACCTCAATAACGAGTTACGACCTCGGCTTCATGCCCACCAACGGGTCCACGCTCGCCGACGTCTTTGTGTTGGAAACGAGTCTGAACCCCTTCGCGGAAGGCTCGTCGATCTCGCACGCCGACTACAAAACATACACGAACACGTCTGATTTTCTCATGCGATACATGGAGGACCGAGGCGTTACCATCCGCGACGCTGTCAACAGAGGAGGCGGAGGACCCATCGGGCCGAAGCTCATACGCGTGTTGGAAACCCTAGGGTACGCGACCATCAGTCAACCCAATCCGGACCGGAACACCGGTACGTTCACGGGGACTAATGCGTCGACAACCACGTCCGGGAACACAGCGGCGAGGCCCGGCGGGCCGGGCAGGTTGTGGGCAGTCGTGGTCGCTGCAGTGGTTGTGCTCGTGTTCGGGGAGAAGATGAGGGACTTTGTGCGGGACTTTTAGGTTTCGGTCATGAATATTTCTTTGGTCTTGCTTGTTCATTCTTTTTGTTTGCGTTTTTATGGACATTCCGCCTTTTCTTTCCACGTCGAGTGTACACATATTTCTTTTTTACCCTCCCTATCCTTGTTTTTTAATCTATTTAATCGTCTGCACAAATAATTCTTTTGTAAACACACACAACCAAACGGCGGGCCGTACACAGAGGACTCATTCGCTTGTTTCTAAGACCGTGTGGGTAGGATTGATTTGGGTTAGACAGGGGGGTTTTTTTTTTATTTGTGTTTGCCGGGGGGGTTTTTTTTTTTTTTTTTGGCCAGGCGTGGGGCCTGACAGTCATCGTGTCGATTAGGTCGATTAGAGACATGGGCGCGCTGCGCGCTGTGCGCTGCGGGAAACTCGCCGAATCTACTTTTAATGGAGTCTAGTTAGTTCACTGCCCCCCACAAGATGAAAAGCAAAAGACTGTTTGTTACTCATGTAAGATCCAGATGTATTGTAATACATCAATAGTAGATATTACAAATATTGCTAAGCAAAATCTACTATTTCCTACATAACTCTCCTCAGTTGAGAAGAGTTAAGACTTCATCAAGTAATACTTAGAGAAAAATTCTCTGAGCTCTGTTTTCATTCTTATTTCTCAAACTGTAATTTTTATAGTTATGTATACATATGTATATCTCAGAACTATTAAGTGTAATAATTCTAGTTTCTTTAAGAGAAAGTAGCTAAGTTCTAAAAGTTCTTAGTAGGTTCAAGTAGCTTAAAGAGATATATATCAGATTTAAGTAATCCTTGAAGGTTTTTGAAAAAAATATATATATATATATATTCTGAGCCTTATTCAAGTAAACTGGGGGGGATATTTATTCAAGATCTAAAAGAAAGATCTGAAAGAATCTAAAAAATCAAAAGAAATATCAAGAGAATATTGAGATAAAGTCTAGACTAAAGATAACTAAAAAAAAGTTCTACAATATTCTACTGATTTCTATAATTAGCTAAAGTAAGATACTTAGTATTAAGAAGTAATAAAAGTATTTTAGCATAGCTTGAAATCAAATAAAGAGCTTTAGGTATTTAAAAAGAACTAAAAGCTTATAAAATAACTAAGAAATAATAAATATATATATTATAGTATGTAATTTATACTTCTTTTTTACTGAAAAGTATATAGCTCAATATACTACTAGTTTATTTATATAATAGATCTCCTGATAATACTGTAATTCTGACTCAATATTTATTTTATCCATTGTTTAATTTATTTGTATATGTATTATTAAAGTTTATAAGTCTATATTAATAGTTATATGACTTAATATTTAGAATAGCAGAATGTTACAAATATCTTTTATACTATATTACTGATAGTTAATCATAAATTCTCTAAGTTACTTAGCTAACTGATATATCTTTAGAGTTGTTTTCTTTAATTATAACTAAGTTTCCTTAGTTTTATTTCTAAGTATAGTCATTTCTTAACTAATTCTAGATAGTAAAATTTTTTTATCAACTTTAACACTGAGCTTATACTCTAGATAGTATTATTCTCTAAAAGTTTCTAAAGATAATAATGTGTCTTATTAAGTTTTTTCTCTGAACTATTTTTTTGTAATAGCAATTGACTGACTGAGATTTATTTACTTAAATTACAGAGATTATTTATATATATATATAAATATTAACTAACTATAAGAATGATATAGAATATTATTAATATAGTTAATAAGAATAATAAAATATAAAAATAGAAATACAAAGTTATAAAGTCTCAGTTCATTAACTAAGAATCTTATAGATATAGATATTATGATAATCAATTCTACTATTTAGCTAGTTATCTCATATTGAAGATAAGTAAGATAGATATTTTGTAAGTACTAAAAATATAGAATAAATATAATATAAATACTAGAATATAGAGATAAGATAGATGAGAGATAAATTATAAAAATAATTATATAAATATATAAAGAGGAAAATTGGTACTAAATTAGATCTAATTATATCTTAGTCATCTTCTTTACTAGAAATAGACACCAGAGATATAAGAGTATATTCTTAAGCTTTTTCAAATAGAGATAAGACTGGCAAAGTAATCTGTAGATAATACTCTAGTCAGTCATCCTCTGTAATAAGTTCTAAACTAATTGAGATCTGAAGATAGATAGATAACTAATAAATCTTAAGTCTGAGGATAGGAATGTCTTCTTCTGATTTAAATTTATAATTATTTATAGAGATCTCAGAATAGGATAATTTCTTAGTAGCTTTTTCTGAGAAAGTCTCTTCTTTTAATATTGAAAGCTTGAGTACTTACTAATTAGATTTCTAGACAATATAGTGGCTAGAGTAATTAATTGAGTAATATATAACTTAGATGGTAGAGGGAATAAAGTTAGGGAAAAAGAAACTCAGATAGTTATCTACTAATATCTTGTGATCAGTATAGTAGTAGAGAAAGGAGTAATAAATAACTAAGATCTCAAATTCATTAGTTACTTCTGATAAGCTCTCTTTAAAATTTTTGAGATCTATATTATTATATTTATAGTTTTTACTTTTAGATTATGTAATAGACAAATTAAATATATAAATAGAACTTTTAAACAGATATTTAGAACCTATATTTTTTTTATAAATAAGACAATTAAGACTATTGTCTAATCTATATAAAATTTATATATAATAATATAGTTCAATTATTTATTAGTCTTTCTTCTTTTTAGCTACTTTATAATTAAGATTCTAAAACTTTTATAAGTCTTACATATCTTCTTTTAAAAAGTAGTTAAATATAAGTTTCTACTATTAAGAGTCTTATTGATAAAATAAATAAATTATTCAAAATTCCTACTATTAAGCTTTAAATAGTTTAATAGTATTAAGATAAGTATATTGATAAAAAATATTATAATATTATATATAATTAATAATCAAGTTCTATTATCTATTGAAAATTTTAAGATTTAATATCAAGTTAATCACTTATTAACTAAGTTTTAATCTAAGTTTATTAAACTCATTGAGATTATAGAATAAGTCTCTGTATTCTTCTATTATCTCAAGCTATCTGAAATGATATAAATTCTCTTGATCTTTTATATATCTTACCTTGAGATCTAGAATCAATCACTATTCTATCTTAGTTGAATTTCTAAGTTATCTGTTCTTATGATCATAAAAGACTATATATTAAATATAAAGTTGAGAAAATCCTTAATAAGATAATTTACTACAATTGACTAGAATATATATCTCATCAAGTAAATAAGCTATCCTAAATATAATACTATCTAGAAACTACTAATCAATCTTAAAAATATACAAGATCTTATCTAAGACTTTGAGTAAAAATATACATCTCCAATATCAATCTACTAACTTGATTTACTTTTATATATAGGTGTACTTACTACTAGTAGATCTACTTAAAATAATAAGGATTTCTCTAGCTTGGACAATAATATCAGTTATATATAATATAATTATCTTCTTTAAACTTATTTGCTTTCTTCATCTTTTACTTTGATCAATCTTTTGTTTTATTTATAATAAGTTATAATTACTTGTGACTAGACTAATATAAAGAAAGATCTAATTGCAGCACTGGTATATATGAGATATAATTATATCATTCTGACTATCATGAAATTGATATTGACAGATTTTCACAATCCTCTATAAGCAGAGTTACAGCTAATTTGGTGGTGAATCTATAAATAGCTATTGTAATGGGTCCTCTGGATGTATAGATACTTTAGATAAAGAATAGAGAAGAGGAGAGAGAGAGGGGGGGGGGGTTTATTTGGGCCAACATAAACTTACAATAGTTCATAGACAACTTATTCTTCATAAACAAAAACTCAATTATCTCTTTAGTATCCTAGATTTGTTGCTGGTACCTTTGACCTCATTAGTAAGCAGTCAGATGAATTAGCTGATATTTCCTAGATATATTAAATTCATCTCTTTAAGTATCTAATATAAAAGATTTATATCAAATGTGATTTATTAAAGTATATATATCAAAATAGAGATCCTAGATATTATCAGTAATCATCTTTTTCTACTATAGAATAAAATATCTATAAATGGATAGATAATCTCATTTCCAAAAAAGATAAGCTGACAGCCTCTTTATTAGATATAATTAATTAAAAGACCTGAAAGATCAGACATATAACTGTGAGACAGATTCTCAGCTAGATATACTACTAGTTTTACTAATGTCTAATTGCTCAAGTTGAGAAGTTGGATATCTATTGTGACATATATAACTGACAATACTGGAATAAGAAATAATGATAATAGATCTCATAATTACCTTGATCAGATAATAACCCCAATCTTATAATATAATAATCAGATAATACTATCTGATGATCTACCCAATCTATCAGGTGATCTGACCAAAAAGAGTAATAATAATTCAAGCTAAAATGAAGGCCACATTATTTAAAGAACCTAGACTCAGTATATCAAGAAGAATCAAAACAAATAAGAATACAATACCTCCTTCTCACTATTCTAACCAGACCTTCTACCATAGTACTCCTTTACTAAGACTGAAGAGTCTTATCCTCAAAGCCATCAAAATGGCTATCTGGTACCTTAATATTATAAAGCATCTGAACTTCTATACTGAAGATCTTGGACATTTCATCAACTACTGCTACATAATGATCCAGTAGCTTAAGAATACTACTGACTGAATGATCTTCTGGCATAACTATAAAATTGGACATCATCTCTACAATAAAATCCAAGAAGATAATTAGAAAGACCTTGTTACTGAACTATTAATCACCAATCAGCTGATCAAGAGAGCTCTTTATATTTACCAAATCTTCTGCCATACCCTGGGCTATAGTTTACTTACAAGGAGTTACTACTAGAAATATAGTCTATCTCACTACTGAAGAAATCAATTGAGTGGAAACTGAAGTTTTTTTTTTTTTTTTTTTTTTTTT